>JAVGWX010000017.1:35889889-36102389 GCA_036924085.1 Ariolimax columbianus
ACGAATCGATGTGCAATATTCTTTCGTGTGTCACTTTTGTGACAGTATATATTTTCAATCCATGCCTTTGAAGTGTTTCATGAACATCGACATTTCATCGTCCTTGTCTTCCTCGTGTTCGATTGTTATCACCATTCGACGGATGCCGATGAAAAGATTCTTAACATATACTATGTATGCACGTAGGACGTTCATATGAGGGAGTTAAAATTTGGGTGGGGGTGAAGGATTTAGGAGAGAAACGGACGGGTGGGATCAAGTGGGTTGAGAATGGAAACAATAGGCGGATTGAGTAGTGACGAGATGGACGGGTTAAGGACGGAAGAGTTGGGCGTGGGATTGACAGGTTGAGACAAAAAAAGATGGACGGCGGATGGGTCCAGTTAGGGAATAACAGATGGTTGGAATGGAAGGCGGGAAGAAAGTGCAATGACAATGTAAGTGTGATGAAAAGCTTAAAAAATGAGAACATATGTCTTTATTGACCCTGGGAAGGTCAGACGCCAGCAACGTTACCACATGTATTGATGTAATTTAGTTATTTTATACTGAACCTGATAATATCGTTACATTTGAGTATCGATAATATTACGATGTGGGCATACAAGCTTCGAAAAATGTGCATTGCTTCCCGCGACTTTCACATGTTACCTAAACAGTGTTACCAGTCATTTGACCGGAGAACAAATTTCAGTAGAACTAAAAAACATAAATTTCCTCACAAAACAAATGTCATTGCGTTGTTAATCTAAAAATCGAATTATCTTCTTGAAAGAATCTCTACATTGTTTAATGCTGGTGAAACGCACACCAGCCTATTATAAGCGTAACTGAGAATAGTGTAGCTACCATAATGTGAAAGAAGAGCTTTGTAATAGAAGATGGTGTAGATGATTAAGTTAATCTGCGAAGGTGTTTGTTCTTAAGAAATATTGATTTTGCGAAATGGAGATATGTTACAGGTGTTGGCGTTGAAGTAATCATTTCCGGTCATAATGATTGTGCGAGTTGAATTCGGAATACCAGGGCGCATGGCATCTTCCTTAACTCCGAAAAATTGACTTAGTTGAGACACCAGAGCGAACTGTTGCATGATGCAAATTCATGGTTCTTCTTCTACTTCATCTTCTTCTTTTTCTTCATCTTCTTGTCTTTCTTTGTATACTTTTCCTTCTTCGACGATCATACTGAAAATTATGTTTTGTTACGTTGTACCGTAGTAACGTAGTTTACAGTGAAACTGCGATATCTGTGTCTTTCTATCCAACAAATCTGCTTTCAGCACTTCTTTTTCTGGGACCAGGTATGTCCTTCCTCTTTGATCTCTATTCTCTTTGTCAGACCAAACGGGTTTCCAAGACAACCGATTGAAGGATATAAAGAGCACTTGTCAACTCTAGTTTGCTGCCGCAAGCAGCCAGCTACAAGACACTGGCTGATGCCAGCCTATTAACTCATGTGTAGTTCGCTCATGGCTTGGTTCAGAGGTCAAATCAAACAAATGATACTGCAACTGGGAATAAATGGTTTCGTTTAGAGGTCAGACCAAGCAGGGACATTGCCACACCAAACAAATGATTTGTTTCAGAGATCAAAGCAAGCAGGGGCACGACCACATCGAATACATGATCTCGTTCATAGGTCAGACCAAGCAGGGGCACGACCACATCGAATACATGATTTCGTTCAGAGGTCAGACCAAGCAGGGGCACGACCACATCGAATACATGATTTCGTTCATAGATCAGACCAAGCAGGGGCACGACCACATCGAATACATGATTTCGTTCATAGATCAGACCAAGCAGGGGCACGACCACATCGAATACATGATTTCGTTCAGAGGTCAGACCAAGCAGGGACACTGCCACATCAAAATAATGGTTAGTTCAGAGGCGAAACCATACAAGGGACACTTGTCAACGAATAAATGATTTGGTTCAGAGGTCAAACAATGAGGGCACTGCAACTTCGAAAATACGATTTGATTCAGAAGCAAACCTGAGCAGGGGAATACCACTTCAAACAAATGATTTGGTTCAGAGGCCAAACCAGACAAGAAGCATTACCAGTGCGAATAATTGCTAAATTGAGGGGTCAACCAAGCAGAGACACTGCTACTTCGAAAACATGATTTTGTTCAGTAGCCAAACTAAGCAAGTACAATGCAACTCCGAACACATCTAGCATGAGAGGTCAGACCAAGCATGGGCGCTGCTATTTCGAACAAATACCTTCAAGGATTAGTCAGACCTCGCCGTGTAAAACAAATTGTTACCGTGCGACCACTACAAATGCACACACGGTGCTTTGGCGTAGGTTTCGCGAAGGAAGTCAAATATTGCACTGTTTTCATACTAAGACTAGAGCAACAAAAGAGACATCACCACACATCTACATATCAGTACTTTAGCACTCCAAAGACTGTCTGCCATAGCCAAACTTGACTCACGCTAAAACAAACAAAAAAATTTTTTTTTTACTAAGTACGGAGACCCTACCAATACCCATTTATTTACAGCTGAATACGTCACGTCCATCTACACATGCTTTTTGCCGGTAAAAGTATCGTATGTTAGATTACAAATGCATTTTGAACGATTAAATTTCTTATTTCGCTGATTGGAGCTGCCCGACTTTTTGGGGAAAGGTGAAGTAAGTTATTGGGAAGGATCTTTATCGGGTACATCTGTTTATTTTGTTTGTTTAGATCTAATAACTACGCTTGAATTGGAAACTAACAGTTGTGCCGATATTATAAACACAGTATCAATACTCTCCATGGATTTCAATTGGAGCGACTAGGCCTAGCCGGGAAAGTCAAAATATAATTTGTTCAAAAAGTTTTACTTTCACCTTCTCGTATCTCAAAAACTAACAAACACACAACAAAAATAATAACATCAACAACTTCGTTATTAATTTATGTCTGAACACAGAAGAAAATCATATTTATCGACCAACAAACAGAACAGTTACAATTTTTGAAAGTTGCGAAACATTTTCAAAAAATTATGGCAGCGTTATAATGGTTTTAAAGACTTGCGCAGTTTGACCAACATAGGAGTCAGAATATCATGGATGGACAATCGTTGTCCTTTGAAAACAATCAGGAAGTGGATATCAATATCAACAGGGCAACATGCTCTTGTGAAATTACGACATATTGTTCTACAAGAATGCCATTATGGGTGGTTGAGTTATTAGAACGCTCGCTCCTTGGGGCAAAGTTTGTAGGTTTGATTTCGAGACCATTCAGTCAACTCAAATCCGGTTGAGTGCCTGGCTTATTGCCAGAAAAGCAGAGGCAATTACGGAGCAAACTGGTCTACCCAACCTCAAACAAATTTGAAGATTAGTAAATTGGTCTATAGCACTTCATCCTCAACAACTATGACTGCTGTAAAACAATCTTTACTTGTTGCACCATAGCTTACAATTTGCATGTGTCTACCTTTAATCGATACACCTTAGTGTACAATCTTCATATGGCTGCCTTTACATCTTGCACCATATCGTAAAATGTGCATGTGGCTACCTTTAATCGATACACCATAGCGTAAAATTTGCCTGTGGCTACCTTTACTTGATGTATGACGATGAGGCTAACGTCTGGTCAGGCAAAGTACACTGATCAAAGAATGTTAGCCAGGGTCAGGAGAAATATATTGGCCAAGATCCTCACCTGGCATCCTCGTTGGTCGTCTTGAAAACGGGCTGTTGTCGATGATAACAGTCTGGCTAACAAGGTGAGGTTCGATGTGATCTCCGTAGTAGTGTGCGACACGCAGATGAAGCCAAGCATAGCACAACCACCTGGATGACCCCGGTCCGCCTTCATCAGCATGCTTGAGACGTGAGGAAATCTACTGCAACCCGTCACTTAACGTCCTGTTCAGGGCGCACATAAGAGTAACAATCTCGTTGTGGGCGTTCGAAACAATAACAACAACAGCAGCCTTTACTTAATACACCATTGCGTACAATTTGCATATGGCTACCTTTACATGTCAACAATAATGTGTAGCTAGCCTTGCTCTATGACTCGAATCATGATGGTCCATGCATATATGAATCCCTTTCATAATGCTAACCTTCAAAGTCCGTTCGATTAGCCAGATATCTCAAATCCGGGTTGCACGATCTGACAGCAAACACCAGCTTGTGAAACCCCCCACCTCCTCAAAAACAGCAACACTATGGTGGGGATGGGGTGGAGTATATTAAACATCCGAGATAGATATATATTATCAACTTAGAAAGATATATGACTGCGAGGTGTGTGACTTGCAAATAATTGACATGGCTCCAACCTACTCATCAAGCGATGGAGCGTAGAACGCTGTCACTTTCACTGGGGGACCATATCCGCAACACGGCCATCAGGAGTCAAACCTGCTTCAATGATGTCGTAGATACGGCGTTGATAAGAAAGTGCAGGTTGGCAGGCCACGTGGTACTCATGTCTGACAATAGATGACCACGTAATGTGACGTCATGGTGGCCCTACACCTATAATCGTTGTCCCAAACGTCCACCAATGAAATGGAGAGATGGTCTTCGACAAGGCCTGGTCCGGAATGGTACTCAATGGCAAAGGACAGAGATAAGTTTAGATGAGATTTGGCTACCTGGAATAGGGAACACATTGTGCCTGAATGAATCCCAGGAGTGCAGTACAGAAAGATATTTATTTAAACAGATAAGGGTAGATTATATAGGTAAAGGTAGACTAATAGTCCGCGCTGCTATCGGGGATGACGTGTTAAGTCACTTCATTGTACAGGGCAACAGCTTGATTATGTGGTAGGGGTACTTTTCCTTTCCCAGTAATAAATGAGATACACATATACCGCCATGAAACAGCTTAGGTCATGCCTAATTTGTATAATGGTGGGATTCAATCATGTATGGTTAGGTTTAATACAGAGCTACACGTACAACGAGAAGCTGTCAACTGCGTCTCATGACGAATCATTTGTTGTCCCAGTGGAAGACGTGCGGTCACATATTAAAATGTTTTCCTTTCAGTTGATCTGTTTATAACTCTTGACCATTGTGTAGCTTATAGTTTCTGCAAGATAGAGTAGTCAGTCTCATTCCAAATTTCACATAGTCACCTATCTAGACATGCTTGGCAGGTTTCAGTGTCACTATTATGTTCTTCTCTTCAGGCTTAAGTAGCTCACCGACGTGCATGCGGTGTGAGGTCAAGGAAGAACGTTATAAATAAAACAGAATACTTTCCGCACTGGCAAATGGCAGAGAGTAAATGATCGAGTGGTTTGAAAAAACATATGCCAACAATTACTTCTTCTTCTTCTTCTTCGTACGCTGTCAGACGACAACTTGAATTTGTTCGAAGAAAGCAGCTGTCATCCTGAGGCTGTCGAAACTGCCATAGAGCTTGTCTAGTGTTGCCACTGGTGATAGCCACATGTGCTTTCTCTGGTCCTCGAAAGACGGGCAATTTTGCAGCATATGTTCAGCGGTCATTGTCACTGCACCACAGGTGCATTCGTCAGTGCCACATATCTTCATTTTATTGAATAGATGGTACCTAAGTCTGGTGTGGCCTGTGCGGAGTCTGAAGATCACGACCTGCTCTCTTCTGTTCAGCTGGTAGTAGGCATCATTTTTTGTGTAGCCAGTATGTTCTGTTTCGCATTTGGCCATGGATTTGGCCCTAATAAACCTTTTGGAATCGTCGTAGGTCATACTAGAATATGCCAGTCTGTCTGCCTCATCGCTGCTTTGGATGTTACAATGGGATGAAACCCACTGTACCACTTCTCTTTATGGTGCGGACTGCTGGCATAGTTGACAGAGTACTGCTCTTAAATTAAGTTCAGTATTTTTGTGGCCTTTCAGTGCTGTAACCACGGCCAGGGCATCTGTAAACAGGACTATCTGGCTTTCATTGCTTTCGCTTGTCAGTATTGCTTTCACTTCAGCCTTCAGTGCCTCTGCCTCCGCTCTGAAATTGCTTGAGAATTTTCCAGTTGCCACTGACAGTGTTATGTTTCTACCATTTGTTAGCCTCAGTAATACCACTCCCCCTTTATTCTGTGTTGTATTTGTTACAGAACCGTCGGTATATGCATGGATCCAGTCCATGCTTGGTTAGTTTTCCGATATGTACCTCAGGGTTATGTCTCTTCTTTTTTGTTCAGTTTGGCTGTACTTATTTCCAATACCTCGTATATTTTCTACCACCTCTGGAATGAGATGCTGCTTCCTTTGAGTTTGCGTACAGTAGGGATGGGCTTTGGTGCTGTTATGGTGTTCATATGGTCTTCGCTCATCTTTGCTTTGGCTATTTCTGCAAAGTTTCTCCGCTTTAGTTTCCCATTTCGAAATCTATTTAGTTTATGATGCATTGGATGGTCTGTCAGTCTTCTTAGTGTCTCTACTTGCTGCTGGGCTCTGCAGTCTCTTCTGTCGGTCATGGATTGCAGATTTGTAATCTTTTCAAATTCTGCAAAGTTCGTTGACTTCATGCCTCCTGTTATTAATCTCATGGCTTGGTTTTGAAGTTTGCTAATTTTATCAAAGTTCGCCTTTGCTGCTTTTGCCCATGCGCAATGCCATACTCGAGAACTGGTCTAACTCTTTCCGTGTACAGTTTCTTGAGTATTCTTTCGCCTGTTCCCCAGCTTGTGCCAGCATGTTTCCTTATGATTGCCATTCTTTGTCTGGCTCTCATTCGGTTTCTCTAGATCTGTATTTTCCATGTGATGCACCGATCAAATGTGGCGCCCAAGTAGTTTGGGTTGTCGTTTGGCTGCAGATATTTGCCGTTAAAACTTATTTTGGTGTTCTGCGGTTTATTTGAAAGCGAGAATATCGTACATGTTTTTTTTGTCTTCATTTATTTGACCAACCATGATTTCACCCACTCCTCCAACGATCTTAGGGCCTACTGCATCCGATTGTTTGCTACGGTGATATTTATTTCAGATGTACACATTGCCAGATCGTCTGCAAACATGGAGCTGTGAACTCTTCTTGGTATATTCTCTATGATGTTGTTTATATACACCAGAAACACGTTTGGGTGACAGTACTCCCCCTTGGGGTACTCCTTGCTCCAGTGTCACCTTTTTGTCCATCTGTCCTTATACTTGAGCTGTTCTGTTTTCGAGGTAGTGACTGATCCAGCTGTACATTTTTCACTTTACTTCTTCGTAGCTTGACTTTAACTCCCTTTTTCCACACCTTGTCAAATGCCTTCTCTAGATCCACCCAAACCACTACTGTATGCTTTTTCTCTTGGTAAGCATCCTTTATTTCCTGCGCTATGACAGTGATCTGGTCCTCAGTGGGTCTGTGTTGTCTAAATCTTGCTTGCTGTGAAATTAATATGTGTTTGGCTTCCAGGTGCCACATCAGTCTGGTGTTTACCATACGCTCCATCAGTTTACCTACACAGCTCAGTAGACTGATAGGCATGTATCCATTTCGATCTGTTCTATCTCTTTCTTTCTTTTCTACGGGTATAAGAACAGCATCTTTCCATGCATGCGGTACAATTCCCCTTTTCCAGCTTCGGTTTAGGACTGACAGTAACATCCTCTTAGCTTTTTGGCCCAACCCCATTAGCATTTCATTCGTTACCCGACAATTAGTTCAAGAAGAAGCTAAAGATTCCAAATCAAATATCGTTATTCACCATATTCCGATTCGCTTGAAACCGAGTTATTCACTCGATATTATTGTATCCTATTTCTTGAGAACTCTGTAAAACGGAATGTGCAGTCAACGTGACCATGTAGGCGAAGTGCAAGGAAACTGCCATAAATAGAAACGGGTTTCAAATGGCAATTCTGTTCCCAGGGGTTAAAGAATATGAGCATGTCAGATAATGCCACAATTTGACAAGCAATTTTAGTCCCATTCGAAGTGATAAATTATTTAAAAGAAAATAGACATACTACACCAAGAAGGGATTACGTGTACACAGTATTTTTAGGGAACTTCTCAAGATAACAACCTATATATTGACTTTTGGAAATGTTTTCGAATTAGTTTCAGCCACATACAATGTGAGAATTGTTATATCGGATTTGTTAACCAAAAATCGTAGTTATAATAATATAAATAGAAAAGAAATTGTGAAATCTAAGAATATTTAAGAATAATAACAAGGACTGTGATGAATTCTCAATTCAAAGGAACGCTCACATTGCAGCATGCGTCTCTACTTCGGGCACGTCATATGAGGGGTAACATGAATATGACTAAATGAACTTTTCCAGCATGGCGTTCTAAAGTTAGTAAGTTGTGAAGTCAAGTTTGGCCTGGTAAATTTGAAACAAGCCGTACTCCACCGCAGGACAAAATCACGGGCGAATATACATGTTACTGCAGCGCTTAACATTTCAGAGCCACAAATCATTTTACTCGCACATCGCGTGTATTCACCTTCAGTTTTATTCCATTTAATGGCACATCGCCGTGTATTCCCCTTCAGTTGTATTCTATTTACTCGCACATCGCGTGCAGTTCTTTTACGTTTCATTCTTCGTACTCGTATATCGCGTCTATACCACTTCAGTTTTATTATATTTGCTCGTAAACATCGCGCATATCCATTTTCAGTTGTATTCTATTTATTCACACATCACATTTATTCACCTTCATTTTTCATCTATTACTCACACATCGCGTATAATCCCCTTTAGTTTTATTCTATTTACTCGCACATCGCGTGTATTCCCCTTCATTTGTATTCTATTTACTAGCACATCGCGTATATTCCCCTTTAGTTTTATTTTATTTACTCGCATATTGCGTGTGTTCCCCTTCAGTTTTATTCTATTTACCGGTACATCGCGCGTATTTTCTTTAGTTGTATTCATTGTACTTGCACATCGCGTAAATTACTCTTCAGTTTCATTCTATTTATTTGCACATCGTGTACATTACTCTTCAGTTTTATTCTATTTATTTGCACATCGCGTAAATTACTCTTCAGTTTTATTCTATTTACTTGCACATCGCGTATATTACTCTTCAGTTTCATTCTATTTACTTGCACATCACGTATATTACTCTTGTTTTATTATATTTACTTGCACATCGCGTAAATTACTCTTCAGTTTTATTCTATTTACTTGCACATTGCGTATATTACTCTTCAGATTCATTCTATTTACTTGCATTTCGCGTATATTACTCTTCAGATTCATTCTATTTACTTGCACGTTGTGTGTATTCTCCTTCAGTTTTATTCTACGTAATTGCACGTCGCGTGGATTCCCGTTCAATTGTATTCTATATACTCGCAAATTGCGTGTTCATCATTTCAGTTGTATTATATTTATTCGTAAACATCGCGTATCTTTTTCTTCTTCATCGTACGCTGTTTACCGCGATATACATTGCACTGTTTTATTTTGTTAAGCCTGTGGCTCAGTGCATCCGATTTCAACATGCGTTTCTGTAGGGATACCCTCCTTAGCCTTTGGCTGTGTCCAGCCTAACTGCAAGGCATCAGTTGTTTTTGGTCAGAGTTGTCTCTCTTAGGGAAGTTGTCTTGCAGGACTATCGAGTCTTCCCCACTCGTGTCTATAGGATTTGGCAATGATATGAAATGATATGATGGACTATGTACTAGTTTGTACTATCCCGGAAGAGAGGAAGTCCAGTGTGACTGTGTCTCAGGATCGTCACGTCCTGCTAGACACGTAGCATATGCATGCGAGTGAGGTATCTCTTTGCTCCCTTTATTTTCTGGGCTCATCTGCATTGATGGCACGCCTAGCATTCACCGCCACCTGGGAGGTTGTTACAATAGGGCAGGGGGAGCAATATCCGCTGGACTGCATCTCTTCTGCGTCCATTGGGATGACTGATAGCAGACAGAGGTAAAGAGCAAGGCAGGAGTGCATTTAACCATGTGCATTTCTGCGGCTCGACCGGGCCGGTCTGAGACGCGAGCCCCAGGTCCCAGCCATGTCGTAGCCTCCCATAACAGCGGTGCTGGGATTTAGGGCGGGATTCTTGCTTAGAGGCGTTCGGCCGTAGTCCCTCAGATGGTAGCTTCGCACCATTGGCTTATCAGCCAAGCACGTGGACCAAATGTCAGCGACCTGCGATTCCTCTCGAAGGAGTGCATTTGACCAGGGGACAAGCCTGGTCATGGCACGACGATGTTGTTCGCCTGGTGTGCGTACATATCTCATGGTCAAGGGTTGAGTCTCAGCAATTCGCAGTGGGGTAGCTGGTCTACTGCTGACGACACCCCGACCGAGAACTAAGTCTTTCACTAGTGGTTTCACGCTTCGTCGCCGTATAAAGTGATTATCGAGCAGCTTCCAGCCCGTTTTGATCGGCGGACGGCAGAGACCTCATTCTGCGGCTCGACCGGGTCGGGCTGAGACGCGAGCCCCAGGTCCAAACCATATCGTAGCCTCCCATCACAGTGCTGCGGAGATTTCGAGGCCCCGTAATTTCCCCGTTCTGGGGGAAGTATGGTTGCAAAGCTAAAACTTATAGGATTTGACGTAAGGGCAACACCAGGAGTGGTGTCTGCGGTTTAATTTGACTCAACACGGCCAACATTGAAATGACTGACATGCCGAGACCACTTTCCTTGGGTCTAATATGGAACTGGTGCTGGATTTAGACCCTCAGAAATCTGGGGTTATGCCCTCTGTGGCTCGGTTGGTCTGCATCCAGTGTTTGAAAAAGGAATTGACGGAAGAGTACTATCAGGAGTGGAGGCTGTGGCTTAATTTGACTCAAGACACAAACACTGTAGAACGACTAAAAAATCGAGAGCACTTTCGTTGGGTCTAATAGTGCACGTGTGCTGGTATTAGACCCACGGAAGACAGGTCAGCTCTCTAACCTTCTTATGAAGGATCGCTACGGAAACCGAGCCTTAACACCGCGGAAACCGCAGGCTCCAGATACCTGGTCACGGACAAATAAAAGCCCTCGATTAATTCGTCCTGGCCAAAACATGAACGGGTGCTTGAAATAGACCATCGGAAGACAGGTCAGTTTTACCCTACAAATGACAGGGCGTTGCTACGGACATCCTGCTCAACTCGAGAGGAACCAAAGACATTTGGTTCACGTACCAGCCTAATAAGCCAATGGCGCGAGGCTACCATGTGAGGGATAATGGCCGAATGCCTCTAAGCCAAAATCCCGCGCAAAAGCTCAGCACGATTGCAAGGGGAGGCCTCGACATGGTGGAGACCTGGGTCTCCAGCCCCGCCCGGTCGAGCCGCAGCATGAGGTCTCTGCCGTCCGCCGATCAAAGCGGGCGGGAAGTTGCTCGATTTTCACCCCATACGGCGATGAGGTATGAAACCATTTGTAGAAGACTAAGTTCTCGGTCGGGGTGCCCTAAGCAGTAGATCAGCTACCTCACTGCGAACTGCTGAGACTCAACCCTTGACCATGAGATATGTCCGCACCAGGCGAACAACACCTCCGTGCAATGACCAGGCTTGTTCCCTGGTCAAATGCACTTTTTCGAGAAGAATAACAGGTCGCTGATATTTGGTCCACGTGCTTGGCTGATAAGCTACCATCTGAGGGACTACGGCCGAACGCCTCTAAGCCAGAATCCCGCCCTAAATCTCAGCACCGCTGATATGGGAGGCTACGACATGGCTGGGGCTTGCATCCCGGCCCGTTCGAGCCGCAGGAATGCACCTGGTAAAATGCACTTCTTCCTCGCTCTTTGCCTCTGTCTGCTATCAGTCATTCCAATGGACGCAGAAGAGATGCAGTCCAGCGGACATTGCACCTCCTGCCCTATGGTGACAACCTCCCGGGTGGCGGGGAATGCTTGGCGTACCATCACTGCAGATGAGCTGAGAAAATAAAGCGAGCAAAAAGATACCACACTCATATGCATATGCTACGTTTCTGGCAGGGCGTGACGATCCTGGGAAAAAGTCACACTGGACTGCCTCTCTTCCGGGATAGTACAAACTAGTACATAGTCCATCATATCATTGCCAAACCTTATAGAGACGAGTAGGGAAGACTCGATAGTCCTGCAAGACAACTTCCTAAGAGAGACAACTCTGACCAAAAACAACTGATGCCTTGCAGTTAGGCTGGGGACAGCCAAAGGCTAAGGAGGGCAACCTTACAGAAACGCCTGTTGAAATCGGATGCACTGAGCCACAGGCTTAACAAAATAAAACAGTGCAATGAAAATTTCGCTGTAAACAGCGTACGATGAAGAAGAAGAAGAAGACCGTCGGGTGCTCGACAAATTGGCAGGTAGCGAACACAGGCCAATTACGCTATATATTGATATGGAAGTAGGCCCCCAGGAAATAAAACCGCTGCCACGGTGGAACTACAGACGAGCCGACTGGGACAGATTTGCAATGCTGACAGATGTACTGTGTGAAAATATCAACACTCGAAACAGCAATTTGAAAAATATGGTGGAAAGCCTAATCAAAGCAATACTGCAATCAGCCACCAAAACCATCCCATAAGGGCAAGGGAAAACTACAAGCCATATTGGAATCATGAACTGCAGAAAGCAAGGGATGATGTATCAAATGCTTGGAACATAGCAGAAAGAAAGAACAATCTATGGAAGCAAATATTGCCCTCATGGCCATCACTGCGATTTACTAAAGAACGCTGAACCAAATAACAAGAGACAGTTGGAAAAAAAACCAGAAAGCCTCAATCTCGATAAAGAAGGAAACAAACTATGGAATTTATTCAGAGCTACGAACGACGAAACACCATCAAAAAAACAAATTACCATCAAACAGGGCGACAACATGCTTACCGAAAAAAAAGCAACAAACCGACTTTATAGATCATTATGCCAGAGCGAACCACATCGATGTCTCTACAAACAGGCATACATATATACGTAAAGAACAAACGAACCACGACAACATCAAGATGGCAGCAGAGGAGCACATGATGGCAAAACTAACAATGAACGAAATGGATGAGGCCTTGAGAACTTTAAAGAAAAAGAAATCGCCCGGAAAAGATGGTGTAACAAATGAAATGCTGATGGGGTTAGACCAAACAGCAAAACGGAAGCTATTTGCAGTCGTGAACCAAAGCTGGACAATAGGAATTGTACCGCAGGCGTGGAAAGATGCTGTACTTATACTAGTACCAAAGAAATACAAAGATAGAACAGATCCAAATGTATACAGGCCTATTAGTCTACTGAGCTGTATAGGAAAACTGATGGAGCGTATGATAAACACCAGACTGATGGTGCACCTGGAAGCAAAACACATACTAATTCCACAGCAAGCAGGTTTTAGACAGCACAGATCCACTGAGGACCAAATCACTCTCATAGCCCAGGAAATAGATACCGCTACCAGGAGAAAAAACATACCGTAGCAGTTTGGGTAGACTTAGAGAAGGCATTTGACAAGGTGTGGAAAGAGGGACTTAAAGTCAAGCTACGAAGAAATGAAGTTTGTTGGAAAATGTACAGATGGACTGCCACTACCTCGAAAACAGAACAGCCAAAGTCCAAGTACAAGGGCAGATGAGCAAAAAGGTGACACTGGATCAGGGAGTACCCCAAGTGGGAGTACTGTCACCCACACTTTTTCTGGTGTATATAAACAACATCATAGATAATATTCCAATCAGAGTCCACAGCTCCATGTTTGCAGACGATCTGGCTATGTGGAAATCCGAAAAAAATCTAACCGTAGCAAACAATCGTATGCAGCAGGCCCTAACATCGTTCAAGGAGTGGGCGAAATCAGGGCTTATCAAAAAAAATGAAGAAAAAACAACATGTACGATATTCTCGCTTTCAAATAAGCCACAGAACACCAACATATGTCTTAACGGCAAATATCTGCAGCCAAACGACAACCCAAACTACCTGGGAGTCACATTTGATCGACGCATGACATGGAAAAGTCAGATCGAGAGAAACCGAATGATAGCCAGACAAAGAATGGCAACCATGAGTAAAATTGCTGGCACAAGCTGGGGAGCAGACGAAAGAATACTAAAGAAACTTCACTGTAAGACTGAGACCAGTTCTCGAATATGGCATTGCGGCATGGACAACAGCAGCAAAGGCGAACTATGATACAATTATCAAACTTCAAAAACAAGCCATGATAGTTATGACAGGAGGTATGAAGTCAATGCCAATTGTAGAACTTGAAAAGATTACAAATCTGCAATCCATAACCGACAGAAGAGACTGCAGAGCCCTGCAGCAATCAGAGAAACTCAGAAGACTGACAGACCATCCAATGCATCAGAGACTAAATAGATTTGGAAATGGGAAACTAAAGCGGAAAAACTTTGCAGAAATAATCAAAGGAAAGATGAGCGAAGACCCCATGAACACCGTAACAATACTAAAGCCCATCCCTACTGTACGCAAACCCACATGGAAGCAGCATATCATCCCGGAGGTGGTAGAAAATATACCAGGTATTGGAAACAACAACAGCCAGACTGAAAAATAAAGAAGAGACATAACCCTGAGGTACATCGCGGAAAACTACCAAACCATGGATTGGACCCATGCATACACCGCCGTTTCTGTAACAAACACAAGACAGAATGGAGGAGCAGGGGTATTCCAGAGCCTAACAAATGGTAGAAAAATAACACTGTCAGTGGCTAATGGAAAATACACAAGCAATTTCAGAGCGGAGGCAGAGGCACTGAGGGCGGCAGTGGAAGAAATGGTGACAGGTAAAAGGAATGAAAGCCATATAGTCCTGCTTACAGATGCCCTGGCCGTAGTCACAGCACTAAAAAGCCAGCAAAATACTGAACTTAATGATTTAATAGCAGTACTCTGTCAAGTATGCCAGCAGTCCGCACCAAAAAGGGTAGTGGTACAGTGGGTTCCATCCCACTGCAATATCCAAGGCAACGAGAAGGTAGACAGACTGGCAAAAGAAGGTGCAAGACTACCACAACCAGATACTAGTATGACATACGAAGAGTCAAAACGGCTTATTAGAGGTAGATACATGACCAAATGGGAAACTGAACATACTGGCTACACAAAAAAAGGATGCCTATGACCAGTTGAACAGAAGAGAGCAGGTTGTGGTCTTCAGACTTCGCACTGACCACAATAGACTGAGGTAACACCTATTCAACAAATTGAAGATAGGTAGCCCGTGTGGTACCGAGAAAATTACCGCTGAGCATTTGCTGCAAAACTGCCCGACATATGAGGATCAGAGAGAGCAGATGTGGCCATCACCAGTGGCAACACTAGACAAGCTCTATGGCAGTGTCGATAGCCTCAGGATGACAGCCACTTTTTTCGAAAAAAATAAAGGTCGATGTTTGACAGCGTAAGAAGAAGAAGAAGCAGTTTCTGTTGATTGTTTTGAATGTTACTCACGTGCATATAAATACAAGTCTTGTGATTGTTGCCACGAACAATCATTCTTTGTAATGCACTACTGCAAGATCACAAATCAGTGTCTTGATTCAGAATTATGTAAAAGGCCAACTGCAGTGGTGGACTTGTGCCTCAGACGGAGCCAGACATAGACAAGATTCAAAAATGTGTTCAGCATTTGGTGTCTGAGTTAACACATTGAATGTCTGTACTCCTCTGTTAACCAAATGCGACTATCTCAATGCCACAATCTGATAAACGTATAACCCGGCAATGTTAGATGACAAATAACAGCAGACAATCTGTAACAACAGAGAGATTAAGAAAATACAAGAGGCCATATGTAATGTTCACTTGATTCCCCAGCTCATTTTAAATCGACGATTAATGCTTCTCAGACACTTAGAGATAACCGGGGTTTTATACATCTATGCAATACAACGTTTACGTGTGTATTACCTCTTGGGTTGGTTTAATCATTGTGTCTATCTACAGATCACGTGGCTGCAACAGATGCTTCACATCGATTTCTATAATGGGATACTTTTTATGAGCAGACATTTAAAGATAACTTAGTTTGTTTTCTTCTAGTGGGTTTTCCCAGAAATATTTTGACCTTCACATTCCTCGTATTGCTAGTTGGTTCCATCGCACTTTTGGTATTTGTTAGTTCGTTGAACAACGTTCTGCCCTCTCTTTCTACATAGCATGTGGCTGCAACAGATGGTACACATTGATTTCTTTAATGGGTGACTTCTCTGAGCCCACACTACGAAACCACCTACCGCGTTCTTTTCTTTTTGGGTTTTTCCAGATATGTTTTGTGCGTTACGATCTTGTCTTTGCTAGTTGGTTCCAGCTCACTTCTGGTATTGGTTGGTTTGTTTCAGAACATAGTGTCCTCTCCATCTGCATATTATTTCAACATCTCCAGCGGTGTTAGTTATTGCAATCTATGCCATGCTTTGTGTTTGTTATTACATCTGTGTTTAGACACTTCAAATGCAATTATTCCCAACACGCACAATGTTGTATTTTCCCTGTCTAATAGTTTCCTTTAGGTTATGGATCGACAAGAAGTTATGATATAATTGTTTCTGCAGATATCGATGCCGCGTGACTTTGTTGCTGGGAAACCGACAATCGTCCGGGCCAAATGGAGGACAATCGCAACTTGTTCAAACTGAAGTGGGTGAAATTGTGGAGTTACAGAACTTTAATATTCTTTCGGTTCATGCCCAATGTGATTTCGTTTTCCAAGCACAGCATAGCTGCGACTCTATTATCACAGTCAACATCCGGCTAGCACACTCTCATCCGCATCCTGGGACATAATCATGGCTTCCACAATATTTCATTTACAGTAGCGGTTCTAAAATATGTTGGTCTATTCAGGACTTTACAAAGTTCACCTGAGGGTTACATGGACAGGAAGAACAGGATCACATGTCGTAAAACGTAAATTGAAAAGGATTCTGCCCAGCGTTTGCATCCACATTATGTAGACAAAAATGCTAGCCACACAACATCTACATCAACTGGCATGTTGACTTTATTCGGGCTTCTTGAATGGTGGCCAGCTACTTGTGTAGGCCAACGGTTCCTTTTGTGCCAAAATGGAAACAAAAGCCACTTCACATTGCTCAAAATTAATTGTGTGGGACATCAACAGGGCTTTCTTTAAGAGAATTTGATGCTAACATAAGTTTAAATCAAATGGAATATGTGGAAGAGTTACCAAAGGGATAGAAAACTGATTTCTGAGAAGAAGTTAGAGTGCGTATAGATAAGGCGTACTCTGAGTGGTGTGAGATATAAAGCGAAGTGCCATTGGTCTCGGAGTTTGAGAATAATGTTATATATATATATATATATATATATATATATATATATAAATATATATATATATATATATATATGTGTATATATATATATATATATATATATATATATATATATATATATATATATATATATATATATATATATATATATAATCTTAACCTGATTCTCCGACATGGCCTTTCTCTCTGGGTGCTGAGCACATTCGATGATACTCCCCAAGTGGTAAGGTTTTGTGCAAGCAACTCTTAGGAGGTGACATCAGTAACACTTTCAATGAGTCTCTGTAGTGTTTATGCTGTTACGTTAAAGCCATCTATTTCAATCTGGAAAGAGAATGCAGTACAAAGAAATACAATCATTAACTTCAAAAAAAAAATGATTCAAATGGGGTTTTATATGTACATTAGCGCTTTTAATTTTCATTAACAAAATTATTTAAAACTAATATGGCTTGTATCGAGTGTTTCCGGAGCCCAAATATGAAACCTGCCAAGTAATATTATATGATGCAACTAATATGGATTGTACTTGAAGATGACCAGCACATCGTAAAGAAACATTAGCCACAGAAACCTAACATATATTGACAGCAAACCGTCTGATGACGTGGCTTGCATGTGTTGAAGACCTATGCTCCACAATGGGCTGCAAAGGATTTCATTGATTGATGTTAAAATAATAATTAAGATGTATCATAATAAGTATTTGATAACAACAGTGAAACAACCTGAACGTTTGCTTTCAAGAAACAACCACACGAAAGCACGAAACAAAGAAGGGTGTTTCAAATCCCACATACAATGACTTCCCAATCTGAATTTGTCAACGTTCAACGTAATTCGTAGCAAGAGACAAACACACATAATTCGAATGTCAGCCATATAGAAAGAGACATTCACCTGGAGAAGGGTTTCCTGCTTATTGGGCTAGGTTCGAGCAACTTAATACTCCGCTGTTTTCGGACACGGGCTTACTGAGCGTGGTTAACTGACATGCGTTTCCATCTTAATGGACTCAAGCAATGGAACAAAGTAGACCCGCATCCTGTTAGACGCCATATATGCTGCTCTAAGCAATCCACCTAACCATGGCCAGATTTATGCCATGTCACACAGTTAGTATCCTCTAATGTCATGCTTTATGTGAGGCAGTAGTGCTATTCTTGTCCTTGGCATACACAAAGACCCCGGCAGACCACTAAGTGAATGAACTAAATTGAAATTTAGAACAAGCTTTGCAACAATGTTTTCTAAACAAGTCATGACATCTCAAGAGTGGATGTCAATACATTATACATTCACATTGCCAATGAAGGGCTACATTTGCCACTTAAATAATAGTTTATACGCAAAATCGTATCATCTTCTTACGTTGTCAAAGGAGTATAAGTTAATTATTTAATTTTTTAAATACTCATTAATGTTTATAATATATGGATTTTCAGTGTGTATGTAGCATAACACATTTTTTTATTTTTTATTTTTTGCTGTTGTTTGTTTGCCTTATTTATCTATTTCCCAAGGTGGTGTGCGTTGCACTGTGGTTTTTATTTTCCTCCTGTCGACCCAGTGCATCCGACTTCAGCATGCATTTTATGTAAGACTCTGCTTCCTTGTGCATTTTATAAGGGTTTACTTTCCCGGGGTAACGACCGGTGCTGTGATGGGGATCGAAACCAGCACCTTTGGTTGTGAGCCGTGTCACTTAACCACTAGCCAACGCCGCCCCCCCCTCCCTCACCGAAAATTATCTGATTATTATGTGCATTTTTGTGTCAGTGTTTTAAAAAAAATTAAACAATGCTTTAAGCTCACAGAGGCGTTTGAACGTGTCTTTAGTAATACCACATTTTATTTTAATCTCCATATACGTAGCATGTGCTAGCCCCATTCAGATTTACAAAGACATTAATGACTGTTGTAGGCTGAATAAATCACAAACTGTTTTTTTGGAAAAAGTTATCTTTCACTGTCATTATAACGTCTTCACATATCATCCAGAATTGTTTGTCAATGTATGAAAAGGCAACGTGTACATTGATCTATTTTTCTGATAGCGTGAGGGAATACGAACCCGGTACTCAACAAATGCTTGCTGAAGTCAGATGTGTTGAACCGAAAGGTGCTATCGCTCTCGAGTATGGAGGTCAGAGACTCCAACTGCATAGTAGTTGGAGATTTCAACAGCCACTCGGAGAGATGGGGATACTCTGACACAAACAGCAGAGGTGACGAAGTGGAAGATTGGGAGATAGATGCAAATCTTTCCCTAATCAATAGCCCGGAGGATAGCCCTAGCTTCTATTCAAGAACATGGCATACCACCTCGACTCCTGACTTGGCCTTCTCCACACATGACATACACCATAAAATAGACCGCCAGGTGCTAAACCAACTGGCAGGTAGCGACAACAGGCCGATCAGGCTAACCATTGACATGGAAGTAGGCCCACAGGAAACAAAACCGCTCCCACGTTGGAATTACAAACGAGCTGACTGGGACAGAGTTGCAATCCTGACAGATGGGCTGTGTGAAACCATCAACACACGTTACACCAAAATGAAGCCCATGGTGGAGAGCCTAAGCAAGGCAATAATGCAAGCAGCCACTGAAACCATTCCAAGAGGAGCTAGGAAAAACTATAAGCCCTACTGGAATGATGAGTTGCAGAAAGCGATGATGCAGTAACAATTGCTAGGAAGATGGCAGAGCGAGAAAAATCCATGGAGGCAAACATCGCCCTCAAAGCCTCCACGGCGAAGTACAAACACACTCTCAAGCAAACAGCAAGAGAAAGCTGGAAAAATAAAACGGAAAGTCTAAACCTGGACAAAGACGGGAACAAGCTATGGAAGCTAGTCAGAGCCATGAACGACGAAACCCCGTCAAATAAACAAATTACTCGCAGGGCGAGAACTTTATCACAGGTAAGAAAGCCGCAAACGCTTTTGTCGATCACTATGCCAGAGCAAACCACATCGAGGTCCCTGCAGATAAGCATACAGACATTAGCGAAGAGCTAAAGGGGCACGAAAACATGAATACGGCACCTGAAGAGCACATGATGGCCAAATTAACAATGCGCGAAATGGAAGAGGCTATGAGAACACTAAAGAAAAGGAAATCTCCCGGAAAAGACGGGATAATAAACGAAATGCTGATGGGGCTGGGCCAAACAGCGAAGAAGAAACTGCTATCGGTCCTGAACCAAAGCTGGAAAAGGGGAATTGTACCACAGGCATGGAAAGACGCAATACTGGTACCAGTAACAGTACCAAAAACAGGAAAGGACAAAACAGATCCAAATGGATACAGGCCCATAAGCCTACTGAGCTGTGTCGGCAAGCTGAAGGAACGGATGATAAACACCAGACTGATGTGGCATCTGGAAGAAAAACGAATACTAATTCCACAGCAAGCCGGCTTTAGACAGCACAGATCCACTGAGGACCAGGTCATCCTCATAGCCCAGGAGATAGAAGATGCCTACCAGGCACAGAAACACACAGTAGCTGTTTGGGTGGATCTGGAAAAGGCATTTGACAAAGTCTGGAAAGATGGACTTAGAGTCAAGCTAAGAAGAAGTGATGTTTGTGGGAAGATGTACAAGTGGATCAACCACTACCTCAAACAAAGAACGGCCAGAGTCCAAGTACAAGGGCAGATGAGCAAAAAGGTGACACTCGAGCAGGGAGTACCCCAAGGGGGAGTACTGTCACCCACACTCTTCCTGGTATATGTAAACGATATTACAGAGAATATACCAAGAAGAGTCCATAGCTCAATGTTTGCAGACGATCTGGCTATGTGGACCTCTGAAAAGAATCTCACCATAGCAAGAAATCGGATGCAGACGGCCCTAGCATCGCTGGAAGAGTGGGCGAACTCATGGCTGGTCAAAATAAACGAGGAAAAAACCACATGTACAATATTCTCGCTCTCCTTAAAACCCCAAAGTACCAGACTGGCAAAAGAAGGTGCAAGACTACCACAAACAGATACCAGTATGACGTACGAAGTGTCAAAACGGCTTATCAAAGCCAGATACATGACCAAATGGGAAACCGAACATACTGGTTACACCAAAAACGATGCCTCTTACCAGTTGAACCGAAGAGAGCAGGTCGTTGTCTTCAGACTTCGCACTGGCCACAATAGACTGAGGTACCACCTATTCAACAAATAGAAGATAGGGTGTACCGACGAATGCCCGTGCGGTACTGGTAAAATGACCGCTGAACATCTGCTGCAGAACTGCCCGACATACGAGGATCAGAGAGAGCAGATGTGGCCATCACCAGTGGAACTGCAAGACAAGCTCTATGGCAGTGGCGACAGCCTCAGGATGACCACCGCTTTTTTCGAAAAAATAATGGTTACTGTCTGACTGCGTACGCAGAAGAAGAAGAAGAAGAACCGAAAGGTGCAAATATCGCAGTCAAGCTGTAAACTACGACACAACGCATTCTATTCTCTGGACTAGATTCTGCTATTTAAGCCCTTTCAGGGTTTGGTAGAGGGAGATTGAGAACGGACGAAGCCAAGCCATATCTGATAGTGAAGGTTTTGTTATTATCTGTCATGTGGCCATTGTTCCAACTAATTATATATTATTATAGTGCGAATGCTACGATTTCAATCATAAACACGTATAACCGTGAAATTTGAAACAGCTTTGTCCTGCGTTCTCTCTTCACAAGTTACACCAACTCAGTTATGATGTGCATTTAAGTAAAATGGATATGCTCCTTTGTTGGTCAAAGTTCGATTTCGATCTTATTACCTTATGACATAAATATGATATGATCACTGCCAAGATAATTTTTTTGATTATAGCAAAAAACATAACGGTTGTGCAACTTTAACACAGCAAGAAGATTTGTTTTCATAAACTGTGCAACAAAAGTCACTTATTGTTTAATGCAATCTATATATTTATTCCTACAAAACAGACACACCATAAACAAAAGAATGTGAAACATAGCATAAAGTTCAGAATGTCCACTGGTCAAAGCGCTTAATCAGAGGTTGGAGTTAAGTAAAAACAAGGCAGAATACAATTAATTGACAATAATTTCACGTATTTGTGATAATTGTTGAACAATTAAAATGCAAAACCCATAATTAATGATTACTACAATAATTAGTTTTTTGTAATGGGAAATGTGTTAATTTGTTAATTTACAAAACTGAAATGAAATTTATCGGTAGCCCAATAAAAGTTAAAGATCTAGATGTCAGGACCAGAATGCATAACCATGGCACAACAGTCGTCTTTGAATAGCATATTTGTGTGTCTCAGGAAACTACGCAATATTAGCGACGTAATTTTCTAAAACTGACCCACTCTTGTTTCTACCAAGTGACCTGAATGTAATATTTTCGATTATTTGTGTTTTATTGTTTGTACAAAATCGGTTTTCGAACTACCAAACGATTGCTATCCGCCTTCCATGGAATACTTGTACTTCACATTACATTTTCATGCCCGCAGGACCCAAGAAAGCACACATCTATACTGGGCGTGGTCAATTAGCTCAGCTTAATGCTAATTGCTAGAGATTCATCATAGACAAGAGTATGACCAGTTCTTTTACAAAGGCTAACTGTATGAAGAAGAGTTGCAATAATGGACTCGAGTAAGGCCAAGCGAATATGTCACAATCCATATTCAAAATTAACCGCTGTGGTAGAATCGGTATGTGTGTGTATGTGTGTATGTGTGTGTGTATGTATGTATGTATGTATTTATGTATATATATGTATGTGTATATGTGTGTATCTGTGTATGTGTGTATGTGTGTGCCTGCGTGCGTGTGTGCGTGCGTGCGAGTGTGTGTGTGTGTGTGAGTGTGTGTGTGTGTTGGTGGTGAGTTGGTATATGAATCAAAGGATAGTGTAACTTTAGTGAGTATTATTTTTTTTCCATCTTTTCTTGGAGTGACATTATCGGATAGCGTGGTTTCATTATCAGTCTTAATCTTCTAGTTTCCTCCGTCGTGACGCATAAAGCTGCCTACGCCAATCTAAGGATTTAGCGTAGGTCATGTATACACACTGACCAAAACATGATTGTTTCTTCGACATTTGTTTTTTAAACAAACAACAGTAACAAAAATATCGCGTAGCTATTTATAGATAACGATAATCGCAGGAACAAATTTGATGAGCTGAAAAGACGCGATAACATGCGTGTGTGATCTCCCACAGGAGAAATTTGATACGCTTGTTTAATTTCTTTTTTTTTCACCGAATGTCGTTTCTCATATTCCGCTGCTTATGTTTCGAGTCGTTATTTTTCTTGTTGTCCTTTTTTAACAAGAAGAAACATTTTTAAAGGGCTTTGACTCCAATTCTGGCCTCCACCACGGGGTTACTAAAGATTGATGAATAAATGCCCCCTAGAATATTACCACCACCTCTAACAATTTTTCTTTCCGCGCTCAATGACAATTTCGTTTAAAGACCTTCATATTTTGCAAAAAATGGGCAAGTTTTTTTTAATGTGGTTATGTTACCTACAACTGAATTATTCACGTATTTTGTTTTTTCATTCACTGTTTGTATTCATGTTTCCAATTAAACAACAAACTCGCCCCCTGCTAAGAGCTAATTTCTTCTGTAAGAGGTCACATAATTCCAGCCAGGTTTGTCCGCAACAGTTAATGACTACTGGGAAGGAGTGGTTCTGTTCTTGGTAACCCAGGGTTTCCGTCCCACGTAAAATACAATAATGCAAACAAGTGCAATATGGACATCATTAATTACGTGGGGAGGAGCCTGTTTTGTTTCTTGAGAGGCGTTTAAATGGTTACTTCTCCTGCGTGTTTGCTGACCCTAGCCATTGTGAGAACTTTTGATATGGATAAATGGGACACGAAATGAAGGCAAATTTTATGATGACGATGTGTCGGTGAATCAGCAATCAACAAGTCAGGTCAGATCAGGTCAGGTCATCCCGTAGCCGGTTAGGTTGTTAGGGCACACATGAAGACATCTTCACAATACCACGCCACCCTTCTCTGTCAGAGGCCTCTGCCTGTGCTCTTTTGGTCGGAGATTGGTCCATTCTTTTATGTTGACTTCTCACCTCTTTTCAGTACAGCCTCTTCGTGGCTTGCCTTGCACCTTTCCGTGAAGGGTTGTATTTGCAAGACCATTTGTTCTCGATATATGACCGTACCAAACTAGTTTCCCTCTTCTGACAGTTGCAAAGAATTCTTCAAAAGGCCCTATTGCTGTTACAATTCTATCTCGTATTTCCTCATTTGTAACTCGATCTTTTTACGCGACGTTTAAAAGTCTTCGGAAACATCTCATCTCCAAGGTCTGCATCTCTCACAATCGACATACATTAGTCATTTCTAGTCAGTCTCGAATTGAGATTTGAAAAGTGCTTGATGGGAAACTGCAGACTGGTACATAGACAATTACACGAACACGTGCTTCACGAACACCCGCTTTACGAACATCCGCTATACGAACACCCGCTTTACGAACACCCGCTCATACGAACGTCTTCAATTATAACCAGAGCCATTACATCCGAATGCGTTCGCTATTCCGAACATTTTCCTTGCATGATGTGTATGTAGACCAACATGTGAGCTCATTACAAAATTGAATGCGCGCCATGTTTTCCTTCAGTTTGGTTTAGAAGATTGCACATTACGGCGCTCTTTAAAATGGCTAATATGCATATGCTTTATGGGTGCTTAAAATAATTACTAGGTCTACTTAGGAGAAGATACCTATTGTGAAGTTTAAAAAAAACTTTACAAATAAATAATTCAGTGCTATAAATTGTAAGAGTCCATTATTACAATGATTCAACAAAAGTTACAGACTTTGGAAACTAGATTATTTTTTTATTTTTTGTATAAGTAACCTCAACATCCATCGACAGTTACTTACGCCCTTCAGATCCAGAGCCGCAATGATCAATCAATGTTTGATCACAACGACATTCCGAATGAAAAACAAAGAAATACACATTCGCTAAATTTACTTCTGAGAATAAGTCGGACCACTTTATTCATTCACTATCATAATGAAGATTCATCTTAAGATTGTGTAAGAATGAGCCGCGTAGTGTAGTGGTTAGCGCACTGGCTTCGCATGTGAGTGGTTCTGGGTTCATTCCTCAGTTGAGGCGGAAATGATTTTTTAGACCGCAATGCCTCCCTGGTCGACCCAGCTTTAAATGGGTACTGGTTCAGTCCGGGAAGTAAAGGCGGTCGGCGTGATGCTGATCACATATTCTACTAATTGCCGTGGGTTACAAAATAATATGGGCCTAACACCATATTTCCTATGGGGCGATGTGGAGTTTACTTTTTACTTGTGCAATAATCAAAATATATTAAACGGGACATTTTGTTGGGAAATAATATATATAACGGATATTATATTGCTGTTTATTTCTGTTTCTGATGCAATGCTTTCTAGGAGTGAGAAGCCCGTCTCACAGTTCAACACCCCAGGCTTGAATCCTGCCTTGTCCAGTTTGGCAAACACGGGTGTTTTTACGTTGTACAATCGCTCCTCCACGAAAGAAATAATTGGCAACCTACCGTACTGCACACCTGCAAAGAAATGTATGTCAGTCATATAGGTTGACGGATGTAATAACTGACATTATTTATGCTTAATTTTGTGTATAGGTGGTTCTTCTCTTCTTCTTTATACTGGCGTTGGTAGACTATTGGGAGATGGGTAGGCGGGGGCCGGGGGATAGGGTGCTATCGTGTGCCATTTATCTCGTCGTGGTTGTTGTCATTCTTCAGTGTCTGATTAACGTCGTCTATCTATTATTTTCGTGGTTTCTTCTTGTTCTACAATCCTGATATTTTGTATCTGGGGACGTTGGTTGCATTCCTGCCATGTGTGTAACAACCTTTGTATAATCTTCTTCGTACGCAGTCAGACAGTATCCATTATTTTTTCGAAAAAAGCGGCGGTCATCCTGAGGCTGTCGCCACTGCCATAGAGCTTGTCTTGCAGTTCCACTGGTGATGGCCACATCTGCTCTCTCTGATCAACGTATGTCGGGCAGTTCTGCAGCAGATGTTCAGCGGTCATTTTACCGGTACCGCATGGGCATTCATCAGTACCACACATCTTCAATTTGTTGAATAGGTGGTACCTCAGTCTATTGTGGCCAGTGCGAAGTCTGAAGACAACGACCTGCTCTCTTCTGTTCAACTGGTAATAGGCATCGTTTTTGGTGTAACCAGTATGTTCGGTTTCCCATTTGGTCATGTATCTGGCTTTAATAAGCCGTTTTGACTCTTCGTACGTCATACTAGTATCTGCTTGTGGTAGTCTTGCACCTTCTTTTGCCAGTCTGTCTGGCTCCTCGTTGCCTTGGATGGTGCAGTGTGATGGGACCCACTGTACTCTACCCTTTTTGGTGCGGACTGCTGGCACAGTTGGCAGAGTGCTGCTCTTAAGTCATTAAGCTCAGTGTTTTTCTGGCTTTTTAGCGCCGTGACTTCGGCCAGAGCATCTGTAAGCAAGACTGTATGGCTTTCATTTTCACTGTGTGTCACCATTTCTTCCACTGCCGCCCTCAGTGCCTCTGCCTCCGCTCTGAAATTGCTTGTGTACTTACCAGTAGCGAATGACAGTGTTATTTTTCTGCATTTGGTAGGTTCAGGAATGCTCCTGCCCCTCCGTTCTGTGTATTGTTTGTTACAGAACCGTCGGTTTATGCACTACTTTAAGTATGATGTGTTAGTTTCCTTCTTTGTCCAGCCTTAAGACCACAACATACCTTTCTCAAATACCACATTTTGCAAACCATGATTTGCCTTTCCATTGTATTGGTGATGGTCTACGGTCACTTGCAGTAGAGCGTTTGGTTTGTACAATAATATTATGTATCAACTGAAAATAGGTTGGACGCACATACTTATTTTTAGATCAAGTGGAGTAACAGAAACTGGTTGTATACAGGATGTGCAGAATCTTCTAAGCCAGTGTTAATAAGTTAAGTTACGTTAGCTGACTTTTTTGTTCTTACTGGGATGTGTTTGTATTTTCATAGTGGTAAGATGTGATCATAAACTGTATTTGCTTGCGGTTCTGCATTCCACGTCTCTATTAATTCTTATTAATTTGTATTTTTGCTTACTAAGCTTCCGTTCGCATGTAAATGGTATGTAGTGTTACACTGTATCGGGCGATCATAAATGCAAACGCCAAAACTACCGAATTTCATTGTACGAAACAAAATCCGCTTCACAAATATCCTTTGTCCATGCCTCTTCATTTGAACCTGGGAACTGCTGCACTTACACGAACCATCAGAATCATACTTCTCACCATTTTGTGAAACAGACTGAGAACTGCCTGGAGTGTGCAGATGCTGATACTGCTTATCATACCATACCAAGTTAATTGTGCAAAGTTGGTTTAATCTTGACCTGAATATTCTCCTTTTCCAGATGTATATGTTAGTTTTCTTCTGTTTAAACTGTTTTATTCCTCAAAATCGCGCACACAAATATGATGTAATAAAAAGTGAACTTACAATTAAAGTAATATTCTGAAACAAGTAAATAGTGTCTTGTACCTTTGACAAACCATAACGAATGACGAAAGGTGCAGAGGTGAATAAGAAAATATATATGGTCAAAAACACCATTACTAACATGGTAAATGTATTGACATGCAGACAATTAACAAATACACTGAAATGAGAGTCGTCATTTGTTAAATACGAGTGGCGTTCAAGTCAAACTGGGACTTTTTGTTCAAGTTCCACATGAATGGTTATAGTATGTTCTATTACTGTTAGGTGACCCATTTGTCATGATCCAGTTACGTGACGGATACATACACATCACGGACAACACTGTTAGTGCTTGTATTGAACAGCGTGTTGTAATGAAGTTTCTTGTGACAGAAGGTGTAAAACCTGCGAAAATTTACAGTAGACTGCAATCACAATACGGCTATGAGACACTTTACGTAAACGCTGGGATAAGTGCATGCACGTTGCAGGAGACTATGCATTGAAAAATAAATGGCATTTTGACAACTTGACGTTGTTTTTCCTCACAAAAAAGTCCCAGTTTGACTTGAACGCCCCTCGTATAATCGTCGTTTTTCTGTAGTTCGTAAACATGAACCAGGAACAATCAGCTTGTGGTTTACGTTGTTCTTTCACTTGTGGATATACAGAACGATGTGCTACATCTCATGGTATGAAAAGTGAACTTATTTGGTGTTCAGTATTTATATTTCTAGCTACTTGTTAGTTTGTTAAATACAGACTAGGCCAAGGTAATTCGTGAAAAGATTTCAGATGCTGTATCTCCGCATTGTTCCATTTTTGCTGCCGAATTAGGCTGAATGTTCTATCTGCTGTAATGTATTTCCATCCGATTTGATTTCAAGAAGTCATAATTAGGATTCATAATTTTTCATAATCAGAAGAGCCAAGTTATCTGCGAAGGCATTATATTCTTTAGTCTTAGCATCCGTTCATTTTGGGCTTAAGTTATTGCGTTGGCATAATTACGCATCACGCTGTCTATGAGTGTACTAAACCAAAGTTGAGACATAATGCAAACTTTATTTCCCCCTGTTTCAAAACGAAACTTCAGTGACGTATCAACAGCGATTTGCACAACTCATTGCGCATCAGCGAATAGTTCTTTGATGAAATTAATATATTTAGAATTATATACATAGTTATTACTTATTTTACGAAGTGATTGGCGATTTAGTTCAGTTTAAGTTAAGTTTAGTCCAATAATCAATATTATTTAACCCATAAGTGCTCTATTCTTCTCCATATTTTAGGAGAATCTCAGCACAATGCTCGAACTCCGTAGAACAAGTGAGGATCCCGTAAAATATTGGGTAGATTTTTAACATAATTTTGAAATTTGTCCGGGCAGCAGCCGTTAGGTCTGCTCTTTTCAATTTTCAACTACCGAGGGATTATTAACGTGCGCGACACTGATCACGGGCGTCCGATCTCTATTACACAGGGATCTTAAGTCGATATTGCATTTTCACATTCTAATAACATTATTCTATTGATGAAGATTTGGCCTATTCATTATCGTTTTAGTCTAAGACCAGATTGTTCCTTTCTGAGTTGTCCATCGATTGTTTGTCTTTCCAGCTTCCGAGCGATAACGCGTGTTGTTATAATTGAACCAACGCTTCAACAAATAAATAACAACTGAACGAAAAGCCCGAATGTTTGTTTTTATATTGATGTCCATAAATTGAGCAATACCGAATGTCAAAAGAAATCACATCTCGTTTCTTGATCTCCCTTTCTAAATAGGATAGTGCAATGTATAATGTAGACTGTTTGCACGAAGCAAATTTATGAATACACGTTTGGATCAACGAGTGCAATTGTGTTTAACTGTCTTGCTGGTGCACAATTGCCCTGGAGGAAAAATGCTGGGAATCAGAGTTCAAGATTAATAGCAGTATTTGGATATTTGGATAGCATGAATATTTGATATCTCCAGGATTATCAGTTAGTCTGATGGAAGCACAATTAACTGCTGCTAAATAAATATATTACATCCACCAAATTTATAGCATCCAAGAATGTCATCATCTTCAGTCGCGCTAAACCCTAGACCGTCTAATTATGTTCTATCTAATTATGTTGCATCTGTACTTTCCTAACCTAATTTATTTAGAGGTTACCGGATTAAGGATATAATTAACAATTAATTGTATTTTATGGAATGTAAAATGAGTTTAAAAAAAAAAAGAAACAAACAACACAGAAATAATTGCACTGTTAAGCACATCATATCGTGGCAAAATATAACACAAGAAACACGTGCCATCGTACATTTGCACAATTGCATACGTACGGATGGGTGTGCGTATGTGCGGTGGAGCGTGTGTGTGCATCTGTGCGGGGATGCACATGCGTATATAGAAAATCACGGGTCGGTAAATATAGTCTAATCACTGCTTGCAACATTGGCATTACTGGTTCAAGGTCAGATGATGCCACTTCTCATCATCTAATATTTCGACCAACGCCACATACTGCGGATATAATGGCGATGGTCGTGAATCGTTCAATGAAAACTTTGAACAGCTATTATGTCTATCGGCTTACAACAAGTTTATTCTTCCCTAATTCAATACCAGAACTGAGCAGAAACATATATGTGAGCATTACCTAAGAGATTGCACCTATGACAATAAAATAATCGAGAACTTCTAGCCACCTTCGAAGTTCACATTGTCTCACTGTGAAACCGCGAATGTCTCATTAAAACAGTCGAGGTTCCTTAGATGACACGATCCTACTTGGATAACAGTGGCAATTCTAGAGCTAATACATGTTTACCAAGCTCCGATCCTCGCGAAAAGAGCGCTTTTATTTGTTCAAAACCAATCGTCGTTTCCCCTCGCGGGATTGCGGCGTCCCCACTGGTGACTCTGGATAACTTTGTGCTGATCGCATGGCCGCATGTAACGGCGACGCATAATTCAAATGTCTGCCCTATCAAATGTCGATGGTACGTGACATGCCTACCATGTTTGCAACGGGTATCGGGGAATCAGGGTTCGATTCCGGAAAGGGAGCATGAGAAACGGCTACCACATCCAAGGAAGGCAGCAAATGCGAAAATTATCCACTCCCGGCACGGGGAGGTAGTGACGAAAAATAACAATACGGAACTCTTTCGAGGCCCCGTAATTGGAATGAGTACTTTTTAAACCCTTTAACGAGGATCTATTGGAGGGCAAGTCTGGTGCCAGCAGCCGCGGTAATTCCAGCTCCAATAGCGAATATTAAGAATGTTGCAGTTAAAAAGCTCGTAGTTGGATCTCAGGCGCAGGCGGGCGGTCCGGCTCGCGCCGGTTAACTGCCCGTTGTCTCCTGCCCTACCGTCTGTTGGCTCCCTCCCGCCGGTGCTCCTCGCTGAGCCTCCCGGGTGGCCGGCGTTTACTTTCAAAAATGTGAGTGTTCAAAGCAGGCCTCGGCTGCCTGAATAATGGTGCATGGAATAATATAATAGGACCTCGGTTCTATTTTGTTTGTTTTCGGAACTGGAGGTAATGATTAACAGGGACAAACGGGGGCATTCGTATTGCGGCGTTAGAGGTGAAATCCTTGGATCGCAGCAAGAAGAGCTACTGCGAAAGTATTTGTCAAGAATATTTTCATTAATCAAGAAGGTAAGTCAGAGGCGCGAAGACGATCAGATAGTGTCGTAGTTCTGAACATAAACTATGCCGACTAGCGATCCGCAGAAGTTGCTTCGATGAATCTGCGGGCAGCTTCAGGAAAACCAAAGTGTTTGGGTTCGGGGGGAAGTGTGGTTGCTAAGCTGAAACTTAAAGGAATTGACGGAAGGGCACCACTAGGAGTGTAGCTTGTGGCTTAATTTGACTCAACACGCCAACACTAATGATTGACAGGACGAGAGAACTTTCGTTGGGTCTAATAGGAAACGTTTGCTGGAATTAGACCTTCGGAAATCTGGGGCTAGTCTTTCGGTGGCTCGATCAGCTCGAATCCAGTGTCCGTTAAAGGAATTGACGGAAGGGCATCACCAGGAGTGGAGCCTGCGGCTAAATTGACTCAACACGCTAACACTGTAATGACTGAAATGCTGAGAGCATTTTCGTTGGGTCTAAAAGGGAACGTGTGCTGGAATTAGACCCTCGGAAGACAGGCCAGTTTTACCCGACAAATGACAGGGCGCTGCTACTGTAATCCTGCTCAATAAGAGAGGAATCGCAGATTTTAGACGCTTGGTCATTGACTGACAAATAGCTCTCTCTTAATTCGTTGGATCTAATAGTGAACGGGTGCTTGTATTAGACCCTCGGAAGACAGGTCAGTTTTACCCTACTAATGATAGGGCGTTGCTACGGTAATCCTGTTCAATCCGAGAGAAATCGCAGATCTCAGACACTTGGTCCACGTGCCTGACTGATAAGCTAATTGTGTGAGGCTACCATCTGAGGGATTATGGTCTAACGCCTCAAAGCCAGAATCCCGCCCTGATTCTCAGCACGACTGCGACGGGAGGTAACGATATGCCTCAGCCCGACCCGGTCGAGCTGCAGAAAGAGGTCTCTGTCGTCCCGTTGATCAAAACGGGCGGGGAGCTGCTCGATAGTTACCCCATACGGGATTGATGTGTGAAACCACTAGTAGAAGACTTAGTTCTCGGTCGGGGTGTCGTAAGCAGTAGAGAAGCCACCTCACTGAGAACTGTTGAAACTCAACCCTTGATCTTGAAATGTGTCCGCACACCAGGCAAACAACATCTCCGTGCCAGGACCAAGCTTGTCCCCTGGTTAAATGCATTCCTGCCTCACTCTTTACCTTTGCCTGCTATCAGTCATCCTAATGGACGCAGAAGGGATGCAGGCCAGCGGACATTGCACCTCTGCCCTATTGTGACAGCCTCCCAGGTCGCGGGGAATGCTAGGCGTACCATCACTGCAGAGAAGCCGAGAAAATAATTGGGAGGTAAGAGATACCCCACTCACATGCATATGGTACGTTTCTGGCAGTACGTGACGATCCTGGGACACAGACACACTGGACTGCCTCTCTTCCGGGATAGTACAAACTAGTACATATTCCATCATATCATATCATCACCACACTCTATAGATACGAGTGGTGAAGACTCGATAGTCCTGCAAGACAACTTCCCTAAGAGAGACACCTCTGACCACAAACAACTGCTGCCTTGCAGATAAGCTGGGGACAGCCAAAGGCTAAGGATGGCATCCCTACAGAAACGTCTGTTGAAATCAGATGCACTGGGCCACAGGCTTAACGAAACAGTGCAACGTATATCGCTATTTAATGACGGTACAACATAACATACAAAAGTGTGGCGCTCATCATGTGGAGTCTCGCCAGGCAGCGACAGTGCCGGGCCTCACGACTCGAAGGGGCCCACCCAATGCAACTGGTGGTCACCCACTCATGTGCTGTGGAGTCAAGGCACAAGGTGATGGGGCAAAAACTATTAACCAGAAACACAAGACCATGAGAATACTACAGTGGAATGCGGAGGGAGTCATTCACAAAAAGCTTTCCCTAAAAGATCACCTGCATGAAAGTAAGATTGACGTGACATGTATCCAGGAAACGCACCCCAACAACAACCACTTATTCTCAATCAGTGGATACCAGACCTTTAGTCTGGATAGAGAAGGTCACAAAGGGTGTTTCCTGATACTGACTCGTAACTGCATACCGAGTAACGCGGTAGCTGTCAATCACACCGGACACGCAGAAATTGTAGATTGTAGGAGTCGACATAATGACACAAGAAAAGAAGCTCCGCATCTTTAACATGTATGGCCCACCAAACAAAGACCTGTCGCTCTCGAGTATGGAAATCAAGGACTCCAGCTGCCTAGTAGTTGGAGACTTCAACAGCCACTCGGAGAGATGGGGATATTCGGACACAGACAACAGAGGTGATGAAGTGGAAGACTGGGAGATATAAATACATCTCTATCTTATCAGTAGGCGGTAGGACAGCCCTAGCTTCTATTCTAGAACATGGCATACCACCTCTATTCCAGACTTCACCTTTTCCATGGTGGATATTCACCACAAAATAGACCGTGAGGTGCTAAACTAATTGGCAGGTAGCGACCACAGGCCAATTAGGCTAGAAGTTGATATGGAAGTAGGCCCATAGGAAATAAAACCACTCCCACGCTGCAATCCTGTCAGATGGGCTGTGTGAAACCATCAACACACGGAATAACAATATGAAACCCATGGTGGAAAGCCTAAGCAAAGCAATAATGCAAGCAGCAACCGAAACCATCCCAAGAGGGGCAAGGAAAAACTACAAGCCATATTAGAATGATGAATTGCAGAAAGCGGAAGACAAAGTCTCAAATGCTAGGAACATGGTAGAGAGAGAACAATCTATGGAGGCAAATATCGCCATCAAAGCCATTACGGCAAAATACAAAAGAACACTAAACCAAATAAAAAGAGACAGCTGGAAAAACAAAACAGAAAGCCTCAACCTAGATAAAGAAGGGAACACACTATGGATGTTAGAGCCATAAATGACGAAACTCCAGCAAACAAACAAATTACCATCAAGCAGGGCGACAATATGCTCACTGGAAAAAAAAAGCAGCAAACGACTTTTTAGAACATTCTGCCAGAGCAAACCACATTGATGTCCCTACAGATAGGCCTACATACATTAATGAAGAACAAAAGAGCCACGACAACATCAATATGGCACCAGAGGAGCAAATGATGACAAAACTAACAATGAATGAAATGGAAGAGGCCATGAGAACTTTAAAGAAAAAGAAATCGCCCGGAAAAGATGGGGTAACAAACGAAATGCTGATCGGTTTGGGCCAAACACCAAAGGGGAAGTTACTATCAGTCCTTAACCAAAGCTGGAAAAGGGGAATTGTACCGCACGCATGGAAAGAAACTGTACTTATACCAGTACCAAAGAAAGAAAAAGATAGAACAGATATAAATGGAAACAGGCCCATCAGTCTACTGAGCTATGTAGAAAAACTGATGGAGCGTATGATAAACACCAGACTGATGTGGCATCTGTAAGATAAACACATACTAAATTTCACAACAAGCAGGCTTTAGACAGTACAGACCCACTGAGGACCAGATCACTCTCATAGCCCAGGAAAAAGAGGATGCTTACCAGGAAAAAAAACAAACAGTAGCCGTTTGGGTGGATTTAGAGAATGCATTTGACAAGGTGTGGAAAGAGGGACTTAAAGTCAAGCTACGAAGAAGTGACGTTTGTGGGAAAATGTACAGATGGGTCAGCCACTACCTCAAAAACAGAACAGCCAAAGTTCAAGTACAAGGGTAGATTAGCAAAAAGGTGACACTTGGGCAGGGAGTACCACCAAGGGGGAGTACTGTCACCCACACTTTTCCTGGTGTATATAGACAACATCACAGAGAATATACCAAGAAGAGTTCACAGCTCCATGTTTGCAGACGATCTGGCTATGTGGACCTCTGAAAAAATCTCAGCATAGCTGGAAATCGGATGCAGCAGGCCCTAAAATCGTTGGAGGGGTGGGTGAACTCATGTCTGGTCAAAATAAATGAGGAAAAAACAACATGTACGATATTCTCGCTTTCAAATAAACCCCAAAACACCAAAATAAGTCTTAACGGCAAATATTTGTGGCCAAACAACAACCCAAACTACCTGGGAGTCACATTTGATCGACGCATGACATGGAAAAGTCAGATCGAGAGAAATATATATGTATATATATATATATATATATATATATATATATATATATATATTTAAATCACGAGAAAAATAAATATATAAATAAAAGGGGTCCGGATCAATTTTGAAGGAAAAAAAAATACTCATTCCCAAAATGGTCCCAGAAAAACAATTGTGGATATTTTGCTTCGGAAACCCGATAGGGAAAGCCAATGAACACAATAAAATTAAAATAGCAACCAAATACATACGAAGAACAGCGAGAGGATCATCAAATGGCGAGGAACAACGGGAGGAACATCAGGGAAATACCAGGTTAGATGCAAACAGATACTCACACGCATCCAAGCACTGGTTTATGCGTCTAAATATCGCCAAAATTGACTACGGGTCTGGGGTGGAATAGGCACGCATCTGCCAGTAGAAACTTGTGAGTGAATCACATACTATTAAAAAAACTAAAAAAAACTATGATGAACGGGTGCTATGTGTGAAACTTGCGCAAAACAGAAGCCGAGAACTCTAGTAACTCATCTTTAAAACGAAGCAACCTGTTTTAAAAATGTATATACGGGTTAAGATCCGAAGCGACAGAATTCGACATCAAACCTTTATTACGGGATTCTGTTGAAGCAGCGATATCACGAAAAATCGCTTTGCTCGCCATGTACAACGCGTACCTGGCAACAGACGGACACGTGGAACTATTTTTCGGTGGCCATATGTCTATACACGTCCGACGGGTCGCTCAACTATGCGATGGCGAGATAGACTGACCCAAGACCTAAGCCCGAATTGGTACATCACTGTAAAAGATCGATACGCATACATAAGATTGTTGGCACATGTTTCTGACTGACGCCGATTATAATACGATATTGTAAATATATATATATATATATATATATATATATATATATATATATATATATATATATATATATATATATATATATATATATATATATATATATATATATATATATATATGGGGGACGGCGTGGCCTAGTGGTTAAGTGGCACGGCTCACAACCAGAAGGTGCTGGGTTCGATCCCCATCAAAGCACCGGCCGTTACCCCGGGGAAGCAAACCCTTAGAAAATGCAGGAGGAAGCAGACCCTTACATAAAATGCATGCTGAAGTCGGATGCACTGGGCCGACAGGCGCAAAATAAAAACCACAGTGTAACGCACACACGCCTTGGGGAATATATAAATAAGGCGAACGCAAAAAAAAAAAAAAAAAAAAATATAAAAAAAAATATATAAATATAAATATATATATATTTCATAATCGACCTGTACTTCTACTTTGTGTGTCCCATCTCTGGTTTGAGCTGGAAGTAGCCGATACGATAATTTTCTGTTTAGCGGGCTAAGCTCAAACAGCTTAATACTCGGCTGCATTTGGATAAGCGCTGTGGACGGATTTTAACCATTGTGTGAGTCGTTCTTCTTCTTCTTCTGCGTACGCAGTCAGACAGAAACCATTATTTTTTCGAAAAAAGCGGCGGTCATCCTGAGGCTGTCGCCACTGCCATAGAGCTTGTCTTGCAGTTCCACTGGTAATGGCCACATCTGCTCTCTCTGATCCTCGTATGTCGGGCAGTTCTGCAGCAGATGTTCAGCGGTCATTTTACCAGTACCGCACGGGCATTCGTCGGTACACCCTATCTTCAATTTGTTGAATAGGTGGTACCTCAGTCTATTGTGGCCAGTGCGAAGTCTGAAGACAACGACCTGCTCTCTTCGGTTCAACTGGTAATAGGCATTGTTTTTGGTGTAACCAGTATGTTCGGTTTCCCATTTGGTCATGTATCTGGCTTTGATAAGCCGTTTTGACTCTTCGTACGTCATACTGGTATCTGTTTGTGGTAGTCTTGCACCGTCTTTTGCCAGTCTGTCTGCCTCCTCGTTGCCTTGGATGTTGCAGTGTGATGGGACCCACTGTACCACTACCCTTTTTGGTGCGGACTGCTGGCACAGTTTGCAGAGTGCTGCTCTTAAATCATTAAGCTCAGTGTTTTTCTGGCTTTTTAGCGCTGTGACTTCGGCGAGAGCATCTGTCAGCAGGACTATATGGCTCTCATTTTCACTGTGTGTCACCATTTCTTCCACTGCCGCCCTCAGTGCCTCTGCCTCCGCTCTGAAATTGCTTGTGTACTTACCAGTAGCGAATGACAGTGTTATTTTTCTGCCATTTGGTAGGTTCAGGAATGCTCCTGCCCCTCCGTTCTGTGTAGTGTTTTTTACAGAACCGTCGGTGTATGCATGGGTCCAGTCCATGCTTGGGTAGCTTTTCGTTATGAAGCTTAGGGTAGTATCTCTCCTTTCTTTTTCAGTCTGGCAGTTTTTGTTTGCAATACCTGGTATATTTTCTACCACCTCTGGAAATATATCCTGCCTCCAAGTAGGTTTTCGTACAGTAGTGATGGGTTTTGGTGTTGTTAGTGCGTTTATGGGATCTTCGTGCATCTTTGCTTTGGCTATTTCTGCAAAGTTTCTCCGCTTTAGTTTCCCATTTCCCAAATTGTTTAGTCTCTGGTGCATTGGATGGTCGGTCAGTCTTCGGAGTTTCTCCGACTGCAGCTGGGCTCTGCAGTCTCTTCTATCGGTCATGGATTGCAGTTTTGTAATCTTTTCAAGTTCTACAATTGGCGTTGACTTCATGCCACCTGTTATAATTCTCATGGCTTGGTTTTGAAGTTTGTTAACTTTATCGAAGTTCGCCTTTGCTGCTGTTGTCCATGCCGCAATGCCATACTCGAGAACTGGTCTCACTCTTCCAGTGTACAGTTTCTTTAGTATGCCTTCGTCTGCTCCCCAGCTAGTGCCAGCAAGTTTCCTCATGATTGCCATTCTTTCTCTGGCTTTCATTCGGTTTCTCTCAATCTGACTTTTACATGTCACGCGCCGATCAAATGTGACTCTCAGATAGGTTGGGTTGTCGTTTGGCTGCAGGAATTTACTATTTGGACTTAATTTGGTACTTTGGGGTTTTAATGAAAGCGAGAATATTGTGCATGTGGTTTTCTCCTCGTTTATTTTGACCAGCCATGAGTTCGCCCACTCTTCCAGCGATGTTAGGGCCGTCTGCATCCGATTTCTTGCTATGGTGAGATTCTTTTCAGAGGTCCACATAGCCAGATCGTCTGCAAACATTGAGCTATGGACTCTTCTTGGTATATTCTCTGTAATATCGTTTATATATACCAGGAAGAGTGTGGGTGACAGTACTCCCCCTTGGGGTACTCCCTGCTCGAGTGTCACCTTTTTGCTCATCTGCCCTTGTACTTGGACTCTGGCCGTTCTTTGTTTGAGGTAGTGGTTGATCCACTTGTACATCTTCCCACAAACATCACTTCTGCTTAGCTTGACTCTAAATCCATCTTTTCAGACTTTGTCAAATGCCTTTTCCAGATTCACCCAAACAGCTACTGTTTTTTTCTGTGCCTGGTAGGCATCTTCTATCTCCTGGGCTATGAGGATGACCTGGTCCTCAGTGGATCTGTGCTGTCTAAAGCCGGCTTGCTGTGGAATTAGTATTCGTTTTTCTTCCAGATGCCACATCAGTCTGGTGTTTATCATCCGTTCCATCAGCTTGCCGACACAGCTCAGTAGGCTTATGGGCCTGTATCCATTTGGATCTGTTTTGTCCTTTCCTGTTTTTGGTACTGGTACCAGTATTGCGTCTGTGAGTCCAACTTAATAGACTCAATTATTAGGGTAAAGTAGACTCCTAGCCTGTTAGGCGCAATCTATGCTACTCTAAACAAACAAATTGACATGGCAGTGTTATTTCACGCAGGCTCTTACGACATAACCTCTGTGGGGCAGTAGTGCTATTCTTGTTCTTTGTCATACACAAACACCCTGTAAAACCACTCGGCCATATATGTATATATTATTAACATATAATAATTATTTTATATTCAATATGGTTGTTGCAGTTTGTCGTAAGCGTTAATTGGACCTGGTCTTCTTCTTTCTAAATTCCTCCAGAAAACGAGTTTGGGACTGATTTTCTGTGTAACTTATCTTACTTGGGAACGTGTTTTTAGTCCTGCTCATCTAGCCAAGAACCCAAATATCGTTCGAAGACATGACAGTGTCAAACATTGAGACGAAGGCCACCATTGAAATATTCGACAGTGCTTCAGTATATGTCAATCATATTACACATTCTGTTCGACAAATTCATGAAATATAATATGTGAGAATCCATGTAGATGCATTTGAAGACCGTTTCGTCAAAAAACATGTAAAAAAGAAACAATATTGCATTTCTGACAATTGTTCAACATTCATTTTTCTCTTTTGATGCAATGTCATTATATAATTTTATTGTGATTCTCCACCGATTGATACATGCAAATATATTAATCCGTTTGTAATAATCAAGGAAAGCCAAATAGGAAGGAATTTCCACGCAAGATGTCCACGTGAGATGTCATACAACAACGTAATACCACTTTGCTATTAATCAAAGAAAAGGCTGTACTAACAGCATCTGGTCAAAGGAGGTATGTTGATTGAGAGTGATACGTATATCGAGAAGCCGTGCAGTGTTCTATAGCGAGGAAGAGTCCAAGTACATCGTCTTTAGTACACTCCGGCATGCTGTTAGTCGAAGTTACTATTGCTGAGTCCATCACACATTGGATCGTTATCTGTGAGCGATTTGTACTAATTCTTCTTATGCCTCAAAACATGCTGAAGAATGTGACCAACGACATTCTGGTCGTGATGCAATGATTTGTTTTCCAGTATGATTACCAGTATGATGATCACCATATCGATCTCCGTGCTGCTGACCAGGTTCACGTGACACATTATGTTCCATAACCACGAGTTGTAGGTGAGGTACAGTCTGCGTCAGTATATTTAACCTAATCATTCAGTTAGCCATATCTCTCATATCAATTTTATCAAATGAAGTCCAAACAATATGTCACTAATATAAGTGTCTGTTATGTCTCAACTTTGACTCATGACAAGTTCTAGTATTACTGTTTAGTTTTATCGTCTTGCTTGCTACTCTAGTCGTCACTTCCATTCTCTCATTATTTGAGCCAAGAACATGATATCTACATATACCCATGCATCGTTCCCGGCTTAACACACTAAATTAGACCATTTTGAACTACATACTGAAATATAAAAACTGGGTACTGGTGGTCTCGAGGTAAGACATCGACCTCGGTTGCTGGAGGTTGCGAGTTAAGATCATGGAGAAAACTTGCATTATGACACATAGACGTACTGGTAATTCCCCGGATCACTGGGTAGTAGAGATCGGATGGCCGTGTGCAGTACGCGTATGTGAAAAATACATCGACATTTGTAAATTGAAAATTGCCGATGTCCCGGCACAATTCAAAATTATCTTAAAAACTACATAATCTATTACGTGACCTTCGCCATTGCTACGGAGTTTGTGCATTGTGCTAAGATTCTCTAACAAAATATAAAGAACAGAGCAATTATGGGTCAAACCGTCTGCAATGACTATTCTACTAAACTTAAAACTAGAATTACATCACGTCTTTAATTCCAAGTGCGTCTAATTTTATTGCAATCTTAGTATTCTCCTTTTTTGACGTCTGCCATGAAAATGACAATTTTATTACGATGTGTTGCAGTTGACAGCGAGTCTGCAGGAACTTCGTCTTTGAGCAGACACATATGATTTCACCACAGCATTTGTAGGACATGGTTTGCCTTCTCATTTCGATCTTGATCGTTCAGCCAGCCATGACAAGTCCAGCCTGTTTCCAGGTCCAATATTTGGAGACAGTAAAAGGTCATGATCAGATCTGCTTTGATGACGCTTTCACAAGCAGCGAGTTATGAGTCGCTGCCTGCTGCCAGCTCATTTACTTCTACTGTCTTAAACTCTTAATTATAATATTAAAGTCTAGAACACATCGTCATACTAAACTATAATATTACAGTACGCATCATAATGGGAAGGAAGACTATCGTCTGGTCAGGCAAAATATACTGATGAGACATGTTAGTCAGGTTCAGGTAAAACATAATGAACAAGATCCTCACCTTGGCTTCCTCTTAGCTCTTCCTGGAAACGGGCTGTTTTTTGGCAGTTTGGCTAACAAGATGAGATATCAACTTGTTCCCCTTAGTAGTGAGCGACAAGCAGATAAAGCCAAGCATAGTACAACCGCTAGGAGGGCCACGATCCACCTTCATCAGCACGGTCGGGATGTAAAGAAAGCTACAACAACCCGCCTCTTAACGTCCTTTTTTCCTATTTCCTCACCACCTACTGTAAATGTATGTTGATATCGTGTTCTGTCGGTGGGCTTTATCTTTGCTTTGTTTATATTTATAAACAGGTTTTGATTTGCACTGTTTACACTTACGGATGAAAGTAGCTACTCTAGCCCTTCTGCACATGTTGATAGTATCACTGTATCGTTTGCGTTTCGTAACTCTAGAATCTCCTAATCATCAATAGTAAATGCACATAAACTTTCAATGTTCTCGTCTTCTTGAACATTTCTCATTAATTTAGTATTGTAAATATGTAATGCAATACGAAGGTATTATGAGATAACAGAAAAAAACAACACTATTTGATAGATTTTTACGGTCTCATTAAGTGTCAGCAACATCCTGCCTCTGTAGTGCACAAACAAATTCTTATTTTACCCAAGACCAAATTTAAATAAAACGTGATCAATCGAGGTTCAAACCCTTGCCCACTTAAACTAGATACTGGTAACACTAAAACACAACGTCCTTTCTGCAAATACTAGGAAATATACGAATATGGTTAACAAACTACGATGTAATTTTAACACATAACCGTTTTATAACATCAACAAATGGTATCACTCTTTCGCCTTCTATCACACAGGGGTGCAATAGGCTATCAACCAACCCTTGCCAAGCAGCTCTGTCCTGTGCAATCTTTTCCACTTCCTTCCAGCGTTTTCCTGTTTTTTTTACTTCCGCCTCCAGATCTAGTCTTCATGTATTCCTTGGTCTGCCCTGGAGTTTCCATGACAGGGATTGCAGGGTGATACTGACTCGGTGCTTTCTTAATGTATGACCCATCCATCTCCACTTTATTTCCAATATTTCCTGTTCCAATTTACCCTGTCCCGCTCTCTCACACAGTCTGTCCTTTGTAACTTTGTCAAACCATTTTATACCAACAACTTTTCTCAGGCATCTGTTGACCAAACTCTACAGTCTCTTGTCATTGCCTTAGGTCATCTTCCAGGTTTTCTCTCCATACAGCAGGGCTGGCTTCGCATTTGAATTATTTTTTTCTTCCGCCTTATTTCCTTGGAGTTCCATATGGGCTTCAACATTCCGAAAGCAATTCTTACGTTTTGTATCCTTGTTTTTATATCTTCGTCTGCCCCTCCTTCCTTGTTGATGATACTTCCTAATTATGTAAATAACTCTACCTCATCCAGTGGCATTCCTTTCAGCCGGATTGGTTCTGTGTTTGCTGCATTGACCTTAATTATTTTTGTCATTTCCTAATGGATCTTCAAACCGATTTTTTAAGAGGTATAATCCAGTCTATTTAGTTCCCTTTGCATTTGGCATTGGCTGTGGGACAGAAGGGCTAAATCATTCACAAAATGCAGGTATTTCAACTGTTTATTCAAGGTCCACTGGATTTTATTTCTCCGATTTGTTGTTACTTTCATTATCCAGCCCACTGCCAGGATGAACAGGAAAGGCGACGGTAGGCAACCCTGTCGCAAACCAGATTTAATTTTGAATGGCTATGTGAATTGTCATTCGTGTATAACTCTACATTGCATACTTTCATACGTCTGTCTAATTATGTGTGTGAGCTTTTAAGGATTTCTATAGTACCTCAATAGTTTCCAGTGTATATCTCTGTCCTTAAATGTCAAAAGACTTTTCATAATCAACGAAATTGATGTACAGACTTGATTTAAATCCCAATGATTGCTCCAAAATTATCAGCAATTATATGGTCAATACATGATCTATTATGTCTACTCATCCCTTTATCTCGTTATCCACTGCCTATTCAACCTTTCTAGTATTACTCTATTTAACACCTTTATCGGCACTGATAATAACATTATTCCTCTATGGTTTTTGGGTTCCAGTAAATCTCATTTCTTGTGCAATTTCACAAAGTAGCACTCTCTCCAATCTTTCGGTAAACTTTTTTGCTCCCAGATGGCGCCTATCAAGCTAGAAACGGATGTTTGAAAATTGCTGAAGTCGGCAACAAGCAACGAATGGTATCAATCAATGTTAATGTTGGCAAGAAACTATTTCGCTACAATACACCGATGATTCCTGAATATTCAAGAGCTCATCCAAGTATTCCTAAGCTATATGTGCAAGAATGGAAGACTGACATGCCAATGAGGAACAGCCTTAACACAGAATGCAAATCGTGGTACTATTCCAACCTTTGGTCACGATGAAAATATCTTCATAGAAAAGCGACAGCAGATACATTATAATGTAGAAAACGACGAGATTTAGCGAGAAACTGAACATAATATCTCGAGCTGAGCTTTTGCGACCTGATTTTCATCAAGAGTCGACGAGATATCAGAGTAAACTTATGGTAAGGCTTGACAAGAACAACGTGCAAATGTACACATAAGTTGATATCGGAGCTTCATGTATTTGCTCCATGTACTTATACTTGTCAAAAATATAAATAAATGCTTATATGACATTTTATTAGCTAATATTAACAGTTGTAACAGAAAGTCTAGCCTTGGACTACAAATCTGATGTTAATATAATGAATAGGACATTTGTTTATTAAGATAGTGTTAATTCAAGAGCTTACAGAACTGATGTTAATATAATTTTTAAGATACTCTTTTTTTTCATGATTTTACAAAATGTATGTTAAAAAGCTGAATACGTTTTTTGTAACTTTCTCCGGATCTTTTGTTAACGAGCAATTATAGATGGTGCCTAACTGTCTGCAGGTCTATTTAGCTCTAGTGTTTGAGACTATTAATATGGATTTGCATATCGGTTAAACCATCCTCCAAAAAACTGGTTGTATACAGACTCCGTAGAGTCTTCTAAACTAGTACCAATACGTTACGTTAAGTTGTAGAACATGTTAGTTGATGTTTGAACATCTGCTTTTATGGCTTCCGGTGGTATCCCATCAGGTCCTGCTGCTTATATGTTCCATATAAACTCTATTCCCCTTCTATTCTCTTCTTTACTTTTATCGGCATGCTCTTCTCTGCTGGTGGGATGTCTGGTGGGTTGTCTGTTCAAAGGCTCTTCAAAGTATTATATCCATCTTTTCTTTTGTTCTTCAAGGTTAGTTATCTTTTCCCCATGTTTATTTTCGATTAGTTTACCTTGTTGTTGATACTTTCTCATGTTTCTTCGTAGCCTCTTCTTAAAAAAAAGCATCAGGGCGGACAAAAGACGTTACATTGATTGTCTGGCTGAGGAAGCGGAAGAGGCTACAGGAAAGGAAAATATGAAATGTTTATCTAACATTTCATATGTTACTTTCCTGCAGCCTATTCCGCTTCCTCATCCAGACAATCAATGTAACGTCTTTTGTCTGCCTTGATGCTTTTTTTAACCTCCTTGTTTCAATTTGAACATACTCTTTCTGGGCTGTGCTTTTTGCGGCTCTCGTTTTACTATTTAGTAAAGCCATTTTATTATTTCGCCTTTTCTCGATCTCAGTCATTGTTTCTGATGTTATCCATTCTTTATGCTGCCGTTTCTTCATTCATATCCTTGCATGCATCCGGAACTCGTTGTTCTGGTCATCGTCTTTCAGGTACTCAGTACAGTGGCCTGCTGACTTGCATCGCTCTGTTTATCATTAACTTTAGCTACACCTTCACAACCACTAAAAAGTGGACTGAGGCCACATCTGCCCCCCTGTAGACCCTGCCATCTAATAATGATCGTCTAAATTTGGAGTTTACGCAGACACGAGGTCAACCTGATTTTCCATTGTCTCGTCTGATGATTCCTGCCTTATAAATGGCTCTGTGTGCAATCATACCGCCTCCTGTGACCAAACTGTTTCCTGCACAACAATCTGCAAACCGCTCTGTGTTTTCGTTTAGGACTCCTAGTCCCTCCCTCCCAATGATCTTCCCATATCCCACATTTTCATGTCTAATTTTTGCGTTGAAGTCTCTCATTAGTTGTATAATGTCACTCCTCCCTGTCTCCTCCACTAGTTGCTGTAAACTGTTGTAGAAAACCTCTTTAACTGTTTCTTCATTTTTGTTGGGGCCTATCCCTGAATAATATTTAGTTAACCTTCTTTTTCTTTGTTCGAAATGTAGCCATCAACAATCGTCATCCGGCTGCTCTCCACTCTAAGAGCGCACTTTGGGCCTCCGCTGAGAGCATTACGGCCACTCCCTCTGTGTGTCGTGCATTTTTCTCTTCCTCCTGTCTTGAGTATATCACCGTCTCCCCTATTGCCAATAGTACCTTTCCTGACTGACTCAATCTAGTCTCACTCGGCCCAAGGATACTAATGCCATAGCGCTTTCTCTCTTTTGCAATCTGGGCTGTCTTCCCCTCCTCCCACATCGTTTTAACATTCCAGGTGCCGAGTCTGGAAAGCTTCCTTTTCGAAAGAAAAGAGGTCGGCATTCCAGCTTCCTTTCGGGTTCGGGTGACCCGCGTCATAAGTCCTGCTAAGGGAACCTTTCCCTTCAAGGACGGCTTTTGGTTTCTTTTGGTTGCTGTTTTTGGAGCAATTGTTTTTTGACGAGGTGGGGTAGCTGGCCCCACGCTCAATCTTCCTCCTTTCTCATCCGGGCTTAGGACGCGCCATGGAGAAGATAACAAATGGTATGGTGGAGCATAATTATCGGACATGTTATGTTAAGATTATGATTGCTGCACATACTTAGCCCGTAAAATTGATATGTGATTATGGTTAGATGTCGACAGACGTAAACGTTGATGCATGGTTTACTTTCATGGTGAGCAAGACAGCCGAATGCTGACTTTATGTGGTTGTTCGAAGTTACTCGTGCTACGAAAAAAAAACGTAGTCAGTATTTTACTTGACGATGCTTCTTTCGGAATGTGTCAAATATCCCGATGCATTCTTGAGAAGGACATCCGGGGTCGACTTGACTGTAGTGCAATGTATGGTTTCTCAGGGACCTATTACATAATGAAAGTACAACGTCTGTTTAGTTGTGATTAGTACGCTTTACCTGCCGCTGATTGCTAGTCGCTCCCGGCAGACTTGGAAGCACCCTGACATCTAAATGGTATTGTACCCCCAGTTAAGCACCACATAAATAGTTAGCTGTCCTTCAATCGATCTCAATTCTAATTGGCTTGTTCGTGAAGATGGTGGCGTATCATCGGTTTGATTGTTTCGTAGCAGCCTACATAGCCTATGTTAGTAGCTTATGTGCAGCCTCTAGGAAATATAACGTGGCCTCGTGACTAGCCGTATGTCCAGCTCACAGACACATACCAATTCCCCCCCCCCCCCCCACCCACACACACACACACAGACATCTCACTAAGCGCTTCCTACTGAAAACTGAAATCCTTTCTCCATCAATTTATTTTGCTATCAGTTAGTTCTCCGATGTTGTCTCCCCTTTCCACTAAATTAATGCGAAAGTAATTTTTGTTTCCGTCTGCCTACCTTATCGCTCGTCATTTAAAACGCTTGTGCTAAAAACCACAGTTCTTTGAGGTTAATCTCCCCTTCATCTGTGATTTGTAGAGAGTTCTTGTTTATTTGTGGTCCACGACACAAGGAAGAGATCAACTATCAGCTGAATAAATAAGATGAGTCGGCTTAGAACGGACTGCAGTTCAATACATAGCCATACAATTTAAGTCAAGACAAAGACATGTGATCACGCTTCTGTTAATATTTCAATACCTTTTTGCAATACATGAGATAAAAGCAAATATCGAGTTATTAGTACATCCTAACATGTTTGTATCGTTTGTTATCTGCTAACCTAGTGCTTTATTTGCGCATGTAAAAAATATATTTAAATATGTAAATATAAATGTATTTTTCTGTGCATGTGTAGATATATATAACTTTAGTAGTGATCATTCATTTGTGATTCTGGTATTCAGTTAGGAAAAAAGTATTAATTGATACCAGTTAGCCAAATGTAGTTTAAACTCATTTGGTTTCGTGTTTTTTCTATTTCTGTGCCTTAGAGCAGGGGTCTCCCTACTGCGATAGCGAGCCACTTACGGTCCGCCACAAGAGTTTAACCTGCTCACATCTTGAAACATAAAATGTTTCTCTTGGCATTTCAGCGATGGTACTATAATTTGTTTGGTGTCTGTGTCTCCGGTATGCGTAGTATTTGATCGGTTATTCTCCATTTTCTTGAAAACTTAGTGACAACTTTGAATAAGATTTGGCGTCTGATTTCGGCATTTTGAGTTCGTCCCCGTGCATAAACTGTTAATATGCTTCACTCTATTTCCATGTTAGCAACTGGATGATTCTCTGAGACTGCTAATGTTCTTCACCATATTCCCATGTTAGCAACTGGAAGATTCTCTGAGACTGCTAATATTCTTCACTTTATTTCCATGTAAGGAACGGGACGATTCTCTGAGACTGATATACTTATACCTCAAACCTCGCAGTCATAGAACCCCTGCTGGAATAACTATGTCGTTGATTATGTGAGCTCTTGCTATGCTGTTTCTCAAGGGACTACGTATGAACTTGACACGATTGAGAGTGACTCAGCCTGCATATATACTTCATGAAATGATACGATTTATTTTGTGGCAGTTATTAATTTCTTGAATCTTGTGAATGTACGAATTCACGTTGCTGATTGACAAATTTCAAGCCTTAGCTCATGTATGTGGTCAGAAAGTGATGCTAACTAACGTTCTCTTAATACTAAAATCAACTACAACAATTGACATGTTGAGTACATTAAGCACCTTTCCAGATTCTCTGTGAGTGTCAGCAGCACACTTAGACGAGTTAGCATTTCCCCGTCTCTGCCAGCAATCGGAGTACTTTTATGGCAAAAACACATATTTTTTTTTTTGCGTTCGCATTATTAATCTATTTCCCAAGGCGGTGTGCGTTGCACTGTGGTTTTTATTTTGCGCCTACGGCCCAGTGCATCCGACTCCATCATGCATTTTATGTAAGGGTCTGCTTCCTCCTGCATTTTCTAAGGGTTTGCTTCCCCGGGGTAACGGCCGGTGCTGTGATGGGGATCGAAACCAGCACCTTCTGGTTGTGAGCCACGTCACTTAAACACTAGACCACGCAGTCCCCTAAACACAACATCTGTTTCTGTTAATTTACTTATGTCAACCTCTGCCTGTTCATCTCCGCAATATTTGTCACCTCTTTCGGGCTCGATCACTGACCTATTACCGACTTCAAAGTAAATACATCTATGCTGAATTATTTTAGAAATGAGACCAACAGAAAGTTCTCTTTAAGGCAAGAATTAATTAAAGACCTAAGTAGCCACACATATTGTAATACGAAAAGGACATGCACACAATAAATGTAAAGGATTTGACGTTTCAAGTCCTTCCATACAAAATATATACAAGATTTCGCACAGATAGTGCAGTTTAACATTGGATAAAACAACACCTAAATCAGAGCTTTTCATGTCAGAATTAAAAAGAATACTGTTTTTGTGAACCTTTACATTTTGTATACTTCGTTTTTTAGTTCATTCGGATCGAAAATATTTTTTCAGCAAGGAAGGATGTAACAAGAAGCAACATATCTCATCTACATTTGCAGTGTAAATCACGTTTGCTTTTTTTAAAAAATATCTAATCAGATCAGAAATATGTCTTGTTCTGAAAGTACATGTGTACTTCACATTTAGAGCAGCGTTCAAGATCAGACTATGTCAATTTTCCCAGACTTCAGGCACATCAGCAAGTCGTCTATTGATGACATTTAGATCCCAATTGACAGTGAGTAAATCATGCTTTGGAAAGTAACTAGAGCACTGATAAATTAGCTTGGTCAGATGTCTAGGAACTGACTTCGTGATGTCACACATTCTGTGATTTCTGACCTTTAGGAAAACTGTTAGCGTTGAAAAGTGTAAAAAAACATTCAATAGGTTTGGCCAGATACCGCACTAAAGCGAAAACAAATACGAAACACATGTTTATGTTCAATTCTTGTCAGTTCTCGTCTATATGCACATTGAAGGTCGGCTGCAATTCATGTTATTATTATAGGTTTGGAAAGGCGGCTACCTTGTTTTGTTTCAATTTATGATTTCAGTAGAGACGTTTAGATCCAAATTCTTAAATATGTCTTGTTTTACTAAATTACATTGGTGTTTCTTACTGTGCAAATTCTTGTAGAATGAATTCAAACCTCTAAACAGCTACATATGGGAGATGTGCAAGTCAAGTGGGTGTTCTCTACTTATCTGAAAAGATATGTTTTTGATCCACAAAAATGATTTCTAGTTCTGTTCTCAAAGCCCACACTACATCTTCGTAATATTTCTTTGTGAATGCCACCCCACTTCTGTATGGTCGATGCGGACGCCTAATTATAATATTCATCCTCTACATCTTCACATACCTTTTGATTTAGATGTCTGGCTAGTGCATAACATCTGACAGCAGTGATACTCTTAATTTCATCAGTATTGACAGATGCAAGTTCAGACTCCAACTGTCTTACATGCAATTCGTTGCGATGGATCATACATTAAACATATAATAATAATGTTCGCTTAGGCGTCTGAGGCCCTTTGTGTCGAATGAACACTACCATGTCCAGTTGTAACTGCGTGCTGCCAAGCCTCCTCTAAGGCTGATGGGGAGGCTGCTATCTGTTGGAGACACGTGTTTCGAGGACGACCTCTACGGCGCTTCCAGCCAGCAGGGTGGAGGCCGTTAGCACTGTTGACTGTCTTTTGAAGAATCTGGTGAGCTGGGACCTCCTTGATCAGTCGGACAACATGACCGAACAGGGAAATGCGACGACGTTCCAGAATAACAAAGATAGGGGGAAGATGTGTCCTTCGAGAAACATCTACATTCCCGACGAAATCGTACCAACGAATGCCAAGGATGTGTCGCTGATTTCGCACATGAAAGGCCTCACATTTCGAGGTGTCGATTTTTTTGTCAGGGTTCAGGTCTCGGAGCCATACACGAGGAACGCCATCACGTACGACTGGTAGATGCGCAGTTTTGTGACCACGGAGATCCCCCTATTCTTCCACACACGGCGGAGATCATTCATCGCGGATGCCTCTAGACCAATTCGCGTGTGTATGTCGGAGTTACTGGGGCAGCCGGGTGCAATCGTGCTGCCGAAGTAAGAGAGATCATTTGCACCCTCCACAGTGTGACCATTGACTACTATATCCTGAGGCCGTTTGTTAGAGCCCAGATTCTGGAATTGTTGTCATACATTGGATACATTAAATTTGTGAATTCTGCGTTATGGTCAAAGCCGAGAAACTACTATCATGACATACCATGGCTATGTCTCCATAAACCGACACACCAATACATTTTTTAAACTCTTAATCAGCACTTGGTATTTTCTAGTATATATCAGCCTCTTTCAAGAAACCAACTCCACGAACGTTCAACTCAAAAGGAGAACGAAACAATCGTTCTTTTTCAAATGCATCAAAGCCTTGATACCGAAAATGCATCATCAGTTGTGAATTGCTCATGACATATGCAGTCTCACCAAGCTGACTAGATCGTTGCAATGCTACTACTAACTTCAAACACCGCTTAGGTCTTTGAAATTGTCCATAGATATGTATAAACATATACTGAATTCAAATAACCTTGTTGCAATATTGTAACTGGGTTTCTAATCGGAGATGTAAGCCAGCCAACTGACACAATTGCAATTTGATTATGCATCATCCGATTTGCAGTTTCAAATGATCAAAATGTTGTTTCATCATGGCATCTCAAGTAGACACCATTTACCATGCATACAATCCTTGCTGTTAGTTCAATGACTTTAAATATTTAAAAAAAGTATTACTGCCACTTTTAAAAATGTCCACAAGTCGGCATTTAACAAAAACCATCATTACCCGCCAACATTTTCATTTTTACTCAATTAGGGAAACAGAACCTGGAACCCGGACCCGGTTTATTAGGATGTCTTTGTTTTTTCTTTTTTTGTTTTCTAAAGACTTTTCCAAAGGGCAGCTCTGACAAGGTTTGGAAAGAGTGTGTTGCTCCTTCCATGGTCCATTCTGATAAGGTGCACAGGAATACGTACTTCTTATGGCTTCTCAATTGTGCGGTGATGGTTTGTGGTAGATCAGCCTTTCCTGAAATTGTCTGCATTCATGGCTACTTCTCGAGTCTGTTTTCGGAATCAATCTTGCGAACAGCTTGTAAATAAGTGAAAGCAATCATATCGGGCAGTAGTTTACCATTTTTTTTGGTTCCTAGTTTTTTAAAATCAAAATTGTTTTTCCTGTTTTCCATTTCGCACAATTTTGATATTCACATAGGCCATTGTTAAATAGTTTAGCTGGCTGTTGTGCTAGTGTTTCCGCTCAATCCTTAGTTTCTTCGTTAGTAATTTCATCCAGTCCAGGAGATCTTCATGATTTTAAGTGTTTAATATTGTGCACTATCTAATTCGCGTCAATCTTCTGTATCGACATCAATTCTGTAATGTGTGTCATTTATTTAACTACAACCTTTGATGCAAAAAGCAATATGTAAAACGTTGGACATCATTCCTCTATTTCCGCTTTATCCTTAATGGTGTTCTGATCTTCATTCTTTAGATCTTTCATAAGACTGCGACTGACGAAGATCTGTACTTTTTACGCTAGTCTTGTCTAGACTACTTTGATCAGTTTTGATAACATTTGCTGATAATAGTATTTTTTCAATGTGCTTCTGATCTGCTTGTCAAACTCATCTAGCTAGACCTTATTGATCAGGCCACCGTCTCTGAGCCGTCTCCTGGTGTTTAGACCCACAAGGGTGTCTTCACTGATCCAATTTTATTTCTGTTGAGTAAAGTATGTTTGCCACATATTGATGACGTTATCCAACTTTTCCACGAACCGACACCTTTCGCAGGAAAAATATACTGCAGTTTACTAATTCTTCAGCAAAATTTGTGATATCATCATCATTGTGCATGCATATCGAAAAGCATAACGAATTGTGAGGATCTCGAATAGATTTTGTGAAGAAAGAACGTTAATGTTCAGTTCAGGTGGTATCTGTTGTTTGTCTATCGTTTCCGAAAAGGAGCACATTGTCATCATTAATCATAGAGTGGGTTCGTTGGTGGCTGATCAAACCAATCCGAGCCCGAAAGTGGCTGTCACACTGAGGGCAGATACACACCGTCTGACCGTCAGACGGAGGGAACTCCGTGCAGTTTCCTTGATTCTTGTCTGCTCCATATGTGTCGTGCCAGAAGAGATTTGACTACGCCAGGAAGACGATCAGCAGCAATGTTCTCCCAATTATCAGGGGCAATATCGCGGTTCTTCAGTGAAGTTTTCAGAGTGTATGTGTGCATGTTATGTAATGGTCTGCTTCCTCCTGCATGTTATGTAATGGTCTGCTTCCTCCTGCATGTTATGTAATGGTCTGCTTCCTCCTGCATGTTATGTAATGGCCTGCTTCCTCATGCATGTTATGTAATGGTCTGCTTCCTCCAGCATGTTATGTAATGTCCTGCTTCCTCCTGCATGTTATGTAATGGTCTGCTTCCTCCTGCATGTTATGTAATGGTCTGCTTCCTCCTGCATTTTATGTAATGGTCTGCTTCCTCCTGCATTTTATGTCATGGTCTGCTTCCTCCTGCATTTTATGTAATGGTCTGCTTCCTCCTGCATTTTCTAATGGTCAGGTTCCTCGGCGTAACATCCGGTTTTGTGATAGGGATCGAACTCAGCGCATTAGGGTTGTGAGCCGTGTCAGCTAACCACTAGCTCACGCCGTCCCCTCTGGTCTGCAGTTTATGTCTATATTAAGTTGATGTTTAATGCATTTTCACGTTGGTAACACATTTATTATTGTTTAATCAGCGCGTAATCAATCATAACTATAGTTTTTTCAGTTTGGGGAGAGTGTGAAGTCCAACTTCTCCATCGGTTTTCACAATCCCAACGTGTAGCCTTCGATTCCCTCTTGTGACCAGTTTAGCAGAAACTGGGTTTTTTTTCTCGCGCTTTCAAAAAAGTACCATTGGTGTACTAAAGAACTACTACCAACAATTAATATAATCATGCTTAACAAGTCCAATACATGCAAACTTCTTCTTCTTCTTCTTCGTCCTATCAGACGTTAACCTGTATTTCTTCGAAAAAAAAGCAGCGGTCATCCTGAGACTGTCGACACTGCCATAGAGCTTGTGTAGTGTTGCCACTGGTGATGGCCACATCTGCTTTCTCTGAACCTCGTATGTCGGACAGTTTTGCAGAAAATGTTCAGCGGTCATTTTCCCGGTACCACACGAGCATTCGTCAGTGCCACCTATCTTCAATTTGTTGAATAGGTGGTACCTCAGTCTATTGTGGCCAGTGCGAAGTCTGAAGACCACGACCTGCTCTCTTCTGTTCAACTGTTAATAGGCATCGTTGTGTTTGTGTAGCCAGTATGTTCGGTTTCCCATTTGGTCATGTATCTAGCTCTAATAAGCCGTTTTGATTGTTCGAACATCACACTAGTATCTGGTTGTGGTAGTCTTGCACCTTCTTTTGCCAGTCTGTCTGCCTCCTCGTTGCCTTGGATGTTACAGTGGAATGGACCCCACTCTTTTTGGTGCGGACTGCTGGCATAGTTGACTGAGTACTGCTCTTAAATCATTAAGTTCAGTATTTTTCTGGCTTTTTAGTGCTGTTACTACGGCCAGACCTCTTCACCTCACGTTAGAAGAGGAGCGACTAAGTAAGTAAGTAAGGCTACGGCCAGGGCATCTGTAAGCAGGACTATATGGCTTTCATTCCTTTTACCTGTCACCATTTCTTCCACTACCGCCCTCAGTGCCTCTGCCTCCGCTCTAAAATTGCTTGAGAATTTTCCAGTTGCCACTGACAGTGTTATTTTTCTGCCATTTGGTAGGCTCAAGAATGCCTCAGCCCTTCCGTTCTGTGTTGTGTTTGTTACAGAACCGTCGGTGTATGCATGGGTCCAGTCCATGCTTGGGTAGTTTTTCGTTATGTACCTCTTGGTTGTATCTCTTCTTACTTTGTCAGTCTGGCAGTTTTTTTTTGCAATGGCTGGTATATTTTCTACCACCTCTTGAAATATATGCTGCCTCCAGGTAGGTTTTCGTACAGTAGGGATGGGCTTTGGTGTTGTTAGTGCGTTCATAGGGTTTTCGTGCATCTTTGCTTTGGCTATTTCTGCAAAGTTTCTCCGCTTTAGTTTCCCATTTCAAAAATTATTTAGTCTCTGGTGCATTGGAAGGTCAGTCAGTCTTCTGTGTTTCTCTGCTTGCTGCTGGGCTCTGCAGTCTCTTCTGTCGGTCATGGGTTGCAGTTTTGTAATCTTTTCAAGTTCTACAATTGGCGTTGACTTCATGCCTCCTGTTATAACTCTGAAGGCTTGGTTTTAGAGTTTTTAAAGTTTATCTAAGTTCGCCTTTGCTGCTGTTGTCCATGCCGCAATGTCATACTCGAGAACTGGTCTCACTCTTCCAGTGTACAGTTTCTTTAGTTTACTTTCGTCTGCTCCTCAGCTTGTGCCAGCCAGTTTCCTCATTTAGACTTATTTTAGTGTTTTGGGGTTTGTTTGAAAGCGAGAATATCGTACATATTGTTTTTTCCTCATTTATTTTGACCAGCGATGAGTTCGTCCACTCTTCCAGCGATGTTAGGGGCTGCTGCATCCGATTACTTTCTAAGGTGAGATTCTTTTCAGAGGTTCACATAGCCAGATCGTCTGCAAACATTGAGCAATGGACTCTTCTTGGTATATTCTCTGTTATGTTATTTATATACACCAGGGAAAATGTGGGTGACAGTACTCCCCCTTGAGGTACTCCCTGCTCAAGTGTCAACTTTTTGCTCATCTGCCATTGTACTTGAACTTTGGCTGTTCTGTTTTTGAGGTAGTGTCTGATCCAGCTGTACATTTTTCACTTTACTTCTTCGTAGCTTGACTTTATGTCCCTCTTTCCAGACTTTGTCAAATGCCTCTTCTAGGTTCACCCAAACCGATACTGTATGGTTTTGCTCCTGGTAGACATCTTCTATTTCCCTTTGCTATGAGGGAGACCTGATCCTCAGTGGATCTGTGCTGGCTAAAGCCTGCTTGCTGTAGAATTGTTATGTGTTTTTCTTCCAGATGCCACATCAGTCTGGCGTTTATCATACACAGCTCAGTAGGCTGATAGGCCTGTATCCATTTGGATCTCTTTTGTCTTTTCCTATCTTTGGTACTGGCACAAGTACTGCATCTTACCATGACTGGGGTACAGTACCCCTTTTCCAGCTTTGGTTCAGGACTGATAGTAACTTCCTCTTTGCTATTTGGCAAAGCCCCATCAGTATTTCGTTTGTTATCCCATTTTTTCCGGGAGATTTCCTGTTCTTTAACGTTCTCATGGCCTCTTCCATTTCATTCATTGTCAGTTTTGCAATCATGTGCTTCTCTGGTGCCATATTGGTGTTGTCGTGCCCCTTTTGCTCTTCACTAATGTATGTATTCCTATCACTGGTCTCACTCTTCCAGTGTACATTTTCTTTAGTATGATTTCGTGTGCTCCCCAGCTTGTGCCAGCAAGTTTCCTCATGATTGACATTCTTTCTCTGGCTCTCATTCGGTTTCTCTCGATCTGACTTTTCCATGTCATCCGCCGATCAAATGTGACTCCCAGATAGTTTGGGTTGTCGTTTGGCTGCAGGAATTTGTCATATAAACTTAATTTGGTATTTTGGGGTTTTATTGAAAGCGAGAATATTGTGCATGTGGTTTTCTCCTCGTTTATTTTGACCAGCCATGAGTTCGCCCACTCTTCCAGCGATGTTAGGGCCTGCTGCATCCGATTTCTTGCTATGGTGAGATTCTGTTCAGAGGTCCACATAGCCAGATCGTCTGCAAACATTGAGCTATGGACTCTTCTTGGTATATTCTCTGTAATGTCGTTTATATATACCAGGAAGAGTGTGGGTGACAGTACTTCTCCTTGGGGTACTCCCTGCTCGAGTGTCACCTTTTTGCTCCTCTGCTCTTGTACTTGTACTCTGGCCGTTCTTTGTTTGAGGTAGTGGTTGATCCACTTGTACATTTTCCCACAAACATCACTTCTTCTTAGCTTGACTCTAAGTCCATCTTTCCAGACTTTGTCAAATGCCTTTTCCAGATCCACCCAAACAGCTACTGTGTGTTTCTGTGCCTGGTAGGCATCTTCTATTTCCTGGGCTATGAGAATTACCTGGTCCTCAGTGGATCTGTGCTGTCTAAAGCCGGCTTGCTGTGGGATTAGTATTCGTTTATCTTACAGATGCCACATCAGTCTGGTGTTTATCATACGTTCCATCAGCTTGCCGACACAGCTCAGTAGGCTGATGGGCCTGTATCCATTTGGATCTGTTTTGTCCCTTCCTGTTTTTGGTATTGGTACAAGTACTGCGTCTTTCCATGCCTGGGGTACAATTCCCCTTTTCCAGCTTTGGTTCAGGACCGATAGCAGTTTCCTCTTCCCTGTTTGGCCGAGCCCCATCAGCATTTCGTTTGTTATCCCGTCTTTTCCGGGAGATTTCCTTTTCTTTAATGTTCTCATGGCCTCTTCCATTTCGCTCATTGTTAATTTGGCCATCATATGCTCTTCAGGTGCCGTATTGATGTTGTCGTGTCCCTTTCGCTCTTCACTAATGTCTGTATGCCTATCTGCAGGGACCTCGATGTGGTTTGCTCTGACATAGTGATCGACTAAAGCGTTTGTGGCTTTCTTACCAGTGAGCAAGTTTTCGCCCTGCTTGATGGTAATTTGTTTGTTTGCTTCCATAGCTTGTTCCCTTCTTTGTCCAGGTTTAGGCTTTCCGTTTTGTTTCTCCAGCTCTCTCTTACTGTTTGCTTGAGAGTGTATTTGTATTTCGCCGTTGCGGCTTTGAGGGCGATGTTTGCCTCCATAGATTGTTCTCGCTCTGCCATATTCCTAGCATTTGTTACTGCATCTTCCGCTTTCTGCAACTCATCATTCCAGTAGGGGTTATAGTTTTTTCCTAGCTCCTCTTGGGATGGTTTCAGTGGCGGCTTGCATTATTGCCTTGCTTAGGCTTTCCACCATGGGCTTCATTTTGTTTTTTCGTGTGATGATGGTTTCACACAGCCCATCTGTCAGAATTGCAAATCTGTCCGAGTCGGCTCGTTTGTAATTCCAACGTGGGAGCGGTTTTGTTTCCTGTGGGCCTACTTCCATATCAATGTCTAGCCTGTGGTCGCTACCTGCCAGTTGGTTTAGCACCTAGCGGTCTATTATATGGTGTATGATCTGTGTGGAGAAGGCCAAATCTGGAGTCGAGGTGGTACGCCATGTTCTAGAATATAAACTAGGGCTATCCTCCGGCCTATTGATTAGGGAGAGATGTGTATCTATCTCCCAATCTTCCACTTCGTCCCCTCTGCTGTCTGTGTATGAGTATCCCCATCTCTCCGAGTGGCTGTTGAAATCTCCAACTACTATGCAGTTGGAGTCTCTGACCTCCATACTCGAGAGCGATAGGTCTTTATTTGGTGGTCCGTACATATTGAAAATGCGGAGCTTCGTCTCTTGAGCCATTATGTCAACTCCTACAATTTCTGCTTGTCCGGTGTGACTGACAGGTACCGCGCTACTCGGAATGCAGTTTGTGGTCAGTATCAGGACCCCTCCTTTGTGACCTTCTCTATCGAGACGGAAGGTCTGGTATCCTCTGATTGAGAATTTATGATTATTGTTGAGGTGCGTTTCCTGGATAAATGCCACGTCAATCTTACCTTCATGCAGGTGATGTGTTAGGGGAAGTTTTTTGTTAATGACTCCCTCTGCATTCCACTGTAGTATTTTGAGGGTCTTGAGTTTTTGGTCAATGGAAGTTGCCCCATAGCCATGTGCCTTGACTCCACAACACATGGGTGGGTGACCACCAGAAGTCAAGGGTGGGCCCCTTCGAGGCGTGATGCCCAGCACTCTCGCTGCCTGGCGGGACTCCGCAGGATGAGCGCCATGCGTTTTTCTAATAGGTTGTACTGTCATCATACTGCGATTTACGTTGCACTATTTTGTTAGGCTTGTGGCCCCGTGCATCCGATTTCAACAGGCGTTTCTGTAGGGATGCCCGCCTTAGCCTTTGGCTGTCCCCAGCCTATCTGCAAGGCAGCAGGTCGTCCTGTTTGGTGGTAATTTGTTTGTTTGATGAGGTTTCGTCATTCATGGGTCTGGCTAACTTCCATAGTTTGTTCCCGTCTTTATCTGAATTGAGGTTGTCTGTTTTGTTTTTCCAGCTTTCTCAAGTTGTTTGCGTTAGAGTGTATTTGCAATACATGCAAACAATTTTCGATAAACTATGATCAATGCTGAACGTACCAACGTCATAAATGTTTGGATCCCATGTTTTGAATCCACACATCGACATGATGAAAAATGTAAAGCACATGATACTGGCTAAAGCCTTTCATAGAAACAAAATAAATAAAATAAATGTTTTGTTGTGTTGTTTCCCAATTTTTAAATTGAGTCTCAGGATATCCATGTACATAACCATTTACAAGTAGTTAGTCAGATGGGCGTCAGCATACCTATATTTGGGGCGCAAATGATAATCTTTTAGTTAGTTCGAAAATAGCTTTATATTTTATTGTTTTTTTAAATCCAAGAACTAACATTCTGAGATGACTGACGTCTTGCAGCAATGACACCCCCGACAAAAATGAAATATTGACCTTCAACGGCGTCATTGTGGATTTCGCCCCACTGCCAAGTTATTTTCACGATTTCCCCATATTTTAATAGTGCCATAATTCAAAGATTAAACATTTCCATTAGTTGATGTTGTCTGCGAAGTTCAAATCCGCTATTTATATTCTAAGATGTAACCCTAAAAGTGTTTTCAAGATGGCAATGCTCTATCATTGCAATGTGCTGACTTCATTCTGTCAAGTCGAAGTTAAAATATATTAGTACAGTGTATTCCTTACTCTACCTTTGAAACCCTTATGTATATATGCATAATATATTGGTGGGTGTTATAAGCTGTACAGCTTGCTTGATACGGGGGATAAGCAGCAGCTCTTTGGGAATATATAAGCATGCAAGTAACATACCTCGACGCACGGGGACGGCGTGGCCTAATGGTTAACTGACACGGCTCATAACCCAAAGGTGCTGAGCTCAATCCCCATCATATCACCGGCCGTTACCCCGGGGAAGCAAACCCTTAGAAAATGCAGGAGGAAGCAGACCCTTACATAAAATGCATGCTGAAGTCGGATGCACTGGGCCGACAAGCGCAAAATAAAAACACAGTGCAACGCACACCGCCTTAAGGGTTAGAGAAAATAAGTCGAACGCAACAAAAATTAACAACAACAAAAACAATTACACAAAAATTTAAAAAACTTCGACGCCATTTTGTTGTATCTGGAAGCCATGTTCTACCTAGCTACGCATCTTCATTAAGAAACAATTATATTAATCTAAATAAGACTGAGTAGTCCGCCGGGGTCTTTGTGTATGACAAGGACAAGAATAGCACCACTGTCCCACAGAGGGCATGTCGTAAGAGGCGACTAATTGTGTGACACTGTATAACACCGGCCATAGTAAAGTGGCTTGTTTAGAGCAGCATAGATGGCGCCTGACAGGCTGCGGATCAACTTTGCTCTAGTGTTCTAATCTATTAAGATGGACTAGCACATCCGTTAACCACCATCCGTACGCTGCATAATATAAAGCTGCTCGAGCCTAGCCTGCTAAGCAGGACATTTTTCAACCAGCTACATCCAGCTTTTACCAGAGCTGAGACCTACATATGGGCATCTGCCCTTGTAGAAAGACAGGTCAACTACAAACTAAAAACTAAGAAACCAAATAAATACGTATACAGACGAATGATGAAAAGCAAGACCAATCATGCGTGCCATGGGTTTAAATATAAGACAACTGCTGCATAAAACACACGAAACGTGTGCCATCTTGTGCCATCTTGTTGAAATTATGGTGAATATTGTGAATGTCTGCTGTAACTCAAGTTCGCTTTGTAACTATACATATCGATCTTTTATATTTTAACTAATTATTTATTAATTTGTAAGACTTTGAAAAGTTACTTATTTTATCTCAACTAACATTAACACGGGACTTGAAAGAGCTAAAAGAAGACATCAGTTTTCTAGGTGGAATGTAATGAATTGGAATTACGTGAACGTCATCAGGGCATTTATCTCCTTCATCGTCATTCACTCTTCACTAATCGCATCTACGAGGCGTGTTCAAATGAAACCTAACCTAACTGCAACAAGTTAACATATCTACGATGCGCATAATGACTTCACTTTAGGTGTAAACAGCACAATACAACCGTCATGTTTGCACAACCATTATCCTCCGACTAATAGTTTCATCAGCAGACCTTTGAAAACATGGCGGGTGTGATACGGAATCCGTCCAGAGTTGATCAGCGAGCGGTGATTCGGTTTCTAACAGCTGAAGGATGTAGACCGGTTGTCATTCATCGCAGAATGCAGGCAGTGTATATTAACAAAAGTGTGTCGAAGACAACATTGAGGAACTGGAAAACGACTTGTAAAGAAAGACATAGAATTAACGAAAGACTTCTGAGACCAGCTCATGCGTATGTTGTTGCATAAAAAGATGCCATCGCCAAAATTGATGCAGCAGCAGGTAGACCGTAGCCGGAGCTTTCTTCGCCCCACTTTTGTCACCTTACATTACTGAGGCACTGAGGGCGGCAGTGGAAGAAATGGTAACACACAAAGAAAATGAAAGCCATATAGTCCTGCTTACATATGCTCTCGCCGTAGTCACAGCGCTAAAAAGCCAGAAAAACACTGAGCTTAATGACTTAAGAGCAGCACTCTGCAAACTGTGCCAGCAGTCCGCACCAAAAAGGGTAGTGGTACAGTGGGTTCCGTCACACTGCAACATCCAAGGCAAGAAAGAGGCAGACAGATTGGCAAAAGAAGGTGCAAGACTACCACAAACAGATACCAGTATGACGTACGAAGAGTCAAAACGGCTTATCAAAGCCAGATACATGACCAAATGGGAAACCGAACATACTGGTTACACCAAAAACGATGCCTATTACCAGTTGAACCGAAGAGAGCAGGTCGTTGTCTTCAGACTTCGCACCGGCCACAACAGACTGAGGTACCACCTATTCAACAAATTAAAGATAGGTGGTACCGACGAATGCCCGTGCGGTACTGGTAAAATGACCGCTGAACATCTGCTGCAGAACTGCCCGACATACGAGGATCAGAGAGAGCAGATGTGGCCATTACCAGTGGAACTGCAAGACAAGCTCTATGGCGGTGGCGAGAGCCTCAGGATGACCGCCGCTTTTTTCGAAAAAATTATGGTTACTGTCTGACTGCGTACGCAGAAGAAGAAGAAGAAGAAGAAGATTGGTTGATTAATTAATGAAACACCGAAGAACATCTTTATTTTTTAGAAAACCTTGATATTTAGATGACATGGCATCAACCTATTTATGGGAAATTTCAACTGTCACAGTACACCATGGAGTACACCACTGCATACACTAGCAGAGAAGAACTGGAGACGTGGGCAAAGCTAAATACCCTACAACTTCTACATTATCCACAATTATCGCCATCTAACAATAGCGGCAGATATGTGCTTTTCAGAGAATATTATCGACAGTGGCACGATAACAAAACATGCAATGTAGGCTATCGATGAACTCATCCCACGAGCACAGCATGTCTATAACATCACATCATTCCTAATACCCGTTATAGTGCCTTTTACATGACGCTTTAATTCCTAGAAAGCTAAACGGGACATGTGCACAGGCGACATCGATACAGACATTATAAAGTAAGAACCAAAAACAAAAAATTCTAGGAGAATCGAGCTAGCTAAAAATGTATATAGACGACACATCCTAATGGGTGGCATAACCACATATATTCTTAGCATCAAATTGAAGCAACACAGACAAATAAGAACAATACCAAAATCTATACAAAAATCCCACTTTCACAGAGGAGACCATGCAGATGGAGGGCCTGATGCATTCTATCTCTAAGTCTAAAACAGATAAATAATGCAAACTACTGGGAAGTCGAGACATTGGATTGAATAGTTGTCGAGCTTAGAAACTAATCAAGAACTTAGAAAATGGATCAGAGAGAGCAGCTGCGATAGCTATCTAAGTACATACAAACCAATTAGCTCACCAACTACTGCTAAATAGGATAACAGTCCCAAATCTCTCACTGCAACAAGAACCAGGAGTACAACAACGAGATTAGCACAATGTCAACGCCCATTTCCTTTAAGAACAAAGACAGTTTTGACCAGAAACCAACAAGTGGATAGTAAGGCCTATACATGCTTGCATCTCAACAATGCGAATCCCAGAAATATGGAGAAGAGTTTGTGTAGTCGCATTACTCAAGCCAAGGAAAGACCCAACTGATCCTAAGATATACCAACCCATCTCACTACACGTTCTTCTTCTTCTTCTTCTGCGTACACAGTCAGACAGTAACCATTATTTTCTCGAAAAAAGCGGCGGTCATCCTGAGACTCTCGCCACTACCATAGAGCTTGTCTTGCAGTTCCACTGGCAATGGCCACATCTGCTCTCTCTGATCCTCGTATGTCGGGCAGTTCTGCAGCAGATGTTCAGTGGTCATTTTACCAGTACCGCACGGGCATTCGTCGGTACACCCTATCTTCAATTTGTTGAATAGGTGGTACCTCAGTCTGTTGTGGCCAGTGCGAAGTCTGAAGACAACGACCTGCTCTCTTCGGTTCAGCTGGTAATAGGCATCGTTTTTGGTGTAACCAGTATGTTCGGTTTCCCATTTGGTCATGTATCTGGCTTTGATAAGCCGTTTTGACTCTTCGTACGTCATACTGGTATCTGTTTGTGGTAGCCTTGCCCCTTCTTTTGCCAGTCTGTCTGCCTCCTCGTTGCCTTGGATGTTGCAGTGTGACGGAACCCACTGTACCACTACCCTTTTTGGTGCGGACTGCTGGCACAGTTTGCAGAGTGCTGCTCTTAAGTCATTAAGCTCAGTGTTTTTCTGGCTTTTTAGCGCTGTGACTACTTCGAGAGCATCTGTCAGCAGGACTATATGGCTCTCATTTTCACTGTGTGTTACCATTTCTTCCACTGCCGCCCTCAGTGCCTCTGCCTCTGCTCTGAAATTGCTTGTGTACTTACCAGTAGCGAATGACAGTGTTATTTTTCTGCCATTTGGTAGGTTCAGGAATGCTCCTGCCCCTCCGTTCTGTGTAGTGTTTGTTACAGAACCGTCGGTGTATGCATGGGTCCAGTCCATGCTTGGGTAGCTTTTCGTTATGAAGCTTAGGGTAGTGTCTCTCCTTTCTTTTTCACGCTGGCAGTTTTTGTTTGCAATACCTGGTATATTTTCTACCACCTCTGGAAATATATCCTGCCTCCAAGTAGGTTTTCGTACATTAGTGATGGGTTTTGGTGTTGTTAGTGTGTTTATGGGATCTTCGTGCATCTTTGCTTTGGCTATTTCTGCAAAGTTTCTCCGCTTTAGTTTCCCATTTCCCAAATTGTTTAGTCTCTGGTACATTGGATGGTCCGTCAGTCTTCTGAGTTTCTCTGACTGCAGCTGGGCTCTGCAGTCTCTTCTATCGGTCATGGATTGCAATTTTGTAATCTTTTCAAGTTCTACAATTGGCGTTGACTTCATGCCACCTGTTATAATTCTCATGGCTTGGTTTTGAAGTTTGTTAACTTTATCGAAGTTCGCCTTCGCTGCGGTTGTCCATGACGCAATGCCATACTCGAGAACTGGTCTCACTCTTCCAGTGTACAGTTTCTTTAGTATGCCTTCGTCTGCTCCCCAGCTTGTGCCAGCAAGTTTCCTCATGATCGCCATTCTTTCTCTGGCTTTCATTCGGTTTCTCTCAATCTGACTTTTCCATGTCATGCGCCGATCAAATGTGACTCCCAGATAGGTTGGGTTGTCGTTTGGCTGCAGGATTTTGCCATTCAGACTTAATTTGGTACTTTGGGGTTTTAATGAGAGCGAGAATATTGTGCACGTGGTTTTCTCCTCGTTTATTTTGACCAGCCACGAGTTCGCCCACTCTTCCAGCGATGTTAGGGCCTGCTGCATCCGATTTCTTGCTGTGGTGAGATTCTTTTCAGAGGTCCACATAGCCAGATCGTCTGCAAACATTGAGCTATGGACTCTTCTTGGTATATTCTCTGTAATATCGTTTATATATACCAGGAAGAGTGTGGGTGACAATACTCCCCCTTGGGGTACTCCCTGCTCGAGTGTCACCTTTTTGCTCATCTGCCCTTGTACTTGGACTCTGGCCGTTCTTTGTTTGAGGTAGTGGTTGATCCACTTGTACATCTTCCCACAGACATCACTTCTTCTTAGCTTGACTCTAAGTCCATCCTTCCAGACTTTGTCAAATGCCTTTTCCAGATCCACCCAAACAGCTACTGTGTGTTTCTGTGCCTGGTAGGCATCTTCTATCTCCTGGGCTATGAGGATGACCTGGTCCTCAGTGGATCTGTGCTGTCTAAAGCCGGCTTGCTGTGGAATTAGTATTCGTTTTTCTTCCAGATGCCACATCAGTCTGGTGTTTATCATCCGTTCCATCAGCTTGCCGACATAGCTCAGTAGGCTAATGGGCCTGTATCCATTTGGATCTGTTTTGTCCTTCCCTGTTTTTGGTACTGGTACCAGTATTGCATCTTTCCATGCCTGGGGTACACGTTCAAGTAACGAATGACCCTTAAGCGTATCGGTCCGACGGTGAATAGAAAATTCATCCAAAAAAAAGATGTATTCAGATCTAGAAAATTACGTTACGGTCAAATACTGAACTTGACCCAACTAATCGAAGATTGATACGAGCAAAAACAAATAACTAAATTGGTATTAATTGACGTAAGCCAAACATGCGACACAGTAGACCACTGACAGCTAACGAATACGATACACCAATTAACAAGAGACTGGAGTTTTTTCACTCTAGTTGAATGTCAACTACAAAATAAGCGCTACTAAGTCGCCATTGTAATCGCTAAAAATGCAGCGGCGGCGCTAAACAAATGGTCGTGCCCAAAGTAGTATATTGGCAGCATTGATTTTCAACATATAAACCAATGATCAACCGACGAATACAGAGAGTAGGCTGTTCATACATTTACAAGACACGGCAGCCTCCGCACAAGAAACATGGTTCGAGGCACAAACTGATCAATACCGTTACATAGGTGGGGTGTGTGTGGATGGGGTGGGGTGGAGACATTACCATGAAAAACAATTTATACAAAACCCCCCAAAAAAACTCGAGTGGGGATAATCCATCTGAGATCTACTTAGGCCGAATGAAAACAAAAAAAGATCAAATGGCAAGGACACAAACTGGAACAGTGCACGTCCCCCAAATAAGTGTTAAGCTTGACCGCTCTGTCCTTGAAGCCCCATTGCCAAGAAAGTAAACGGAACGTCTGTGCGAGGAATAGCATTTTCAGCAAATGTAACGTTACAGCAGAGGGAGCACAGCTATCTGTCTTCGGAACATCGGTACTTGCCCTGTGCTTCACCGCAGCGAAATACGTTGCATAAGAATTGGAATGGTCCACATGCATATAACATGTCTACACCATCAATGAGAACGCTGATCGTAACTGAGTGCCTATAACCGACCACCATTAACAAACAAAAGTGTACCCCATACTTGGTATATCACCGGCATGAAGCAGAATAAGAGTTGCAGCATAATTTTAGAGATACACATGGACCAGCGATTGCAGACTTCGAATGTGCAGACTTAAACTGTAGAAAAAAGAATACAATCTAGACAGTTTCATACATAACAAAACAAAACAACCTCTCCAATACAGCCCCAGAAGGCGTCCATAAATGGCGTAACAAATAAATGTTCCTATGGAAAAAGCTGCATGAGCAGATGCAGCACACCTGTCATATCCAATATTGACAACCTTAAATAGACGTCGATAAAGAAAGAAAACTAAAACCTGATGAGATGAGGATGCAGCGAAAACGGTACGCGAATACGGTGTTGTCCAGGATCAAGAACACCCTATGACATGCATATACTTAACACGCGCATGTACAGTAGAAGATATGTTTGAGGGAAACCCCATGACATTCAGGGGGGTTGAACACTGGGCTTCTGCTTTATGAGTTTGTACAATGGACAAGGAAAATAAGTTACAGTACAGATTTGTCGATCAAAAGACTAGGTCTTGGCTAGCTGATATCAGGTATCGATCTGCTTGATTGAACAGAGGACTTCAAGCATCTTCAGTTTTGGTGCAGCTGAGAAATCTGATGGGTCTGTATCTATCATGTTTAAATATATGGGTCATATGTGCTTCATTCCTCAACTGTAGCATAATTCCTTCTTTCTGGTTTACATTTTTGATTTACAATAAATCGTTTCTAATTTCGTTTTGATTCAACATTTCCTCTCCTGCACATTTTTGCTAAGTGCTATTGCTTTAGCTCATCTTATCATTTGTGCAGGGTTAATGTCACCATCAAATGTGGTCTGCTATAGTTGGTGTCTTTCTTGATTGTATTTCTTTGTTTTTGCTGTTATCCAAACCCTATTGCATTTTCCTATGGTTTCATTTTTCAATAAAAACTGCATGCCAACCTATTCCCAAATATCAGATTTTTGTTTGTTAAATATTTGGTTACGTAATTCTATTTATTTGTTAAGCTCAGTGACGTTGTAAGTTTCCATAGTTTTGTAAAATTGTTCTGATGGTTTGGCTTCGTTCGCTCTCAATCTCCCGCTACCAAACCCTGAAAGGGATTAAGTAGCAGAATGTAGTTCAGAGGACGGAATGAGTTGTGTCATAGTTTACAAATTGTTCTTACAAGCTTAAATACATTTATATTTAGCTGTACCGTGTCTTTATATTTATTACATATACATATTTTCTGTAATTTGATGTGATTTAAACAATTATAGTTCTGCTAATTATCTGGCATCCGTCCTTCAACATTTAATCTTAAGTAGCTATTGCGTACACAGATAGGTAATTGCAAGATGCCTACGGGATGATGTTCATTGTGCAGATGTAATGATTTATTGGATGTATGTAATTTGGTTGTGGGATTACCCAGATTATACATTGCATGCAGGTTGCAGAAGACGTGAACCAGCCACTGTACAAAAGTATTCCGCATGTCTTGATTTAACTTAACGTCTTTATACGTGTTTATAAGACTCTGCAGAGTCTGTTTTCGACCAGTTTCTATGGCATTATCAAATGTAGTTTTTATTATTGTGAACTGTTAGTTGTGTTCGTTGGTATTTTTACTCTTTACGAAGACCTTGTGGTCGTAATATAGGTTTCGTTTTGTTATTGTTCCGATGTGGTTACTGAGCGATTTTCTGTATACATTTATTTAAACTTATGATCTTAAGTTACTCTGCAATGTCAATCTATTTATTTGTTAATTAGAGCAGTCATCATTATCGACTGTCGTCTGATTAGTGCAGGTGTGGATAAGCAGACGACCCAGTTTCAAATTGTTACTTAGCTAATGTTACAAAAGGCAAGGCAACGAGTAAGAAACACGTCCCTACACCTCATAAGCTAGCTACTTTCTCGAACAATGATGTATGCACACTTTATCCCAGATGGCAGTTTTGGCTATGGTAATATCCTTATACTTTACAATGTGTAGGGTTCCTGGTTGCTGCTTCAGTAGTTAAGTTAGTTGTCCATCACACGCGATCTTTGCAGCATTATTATACTGTTTTGTCCTGATGATGTAACTTGTGCTGCATTTGTATTATAGTGAGTAAAATACTGATCTGGTCATCGACCTCAATCTCTCGTCGCGAGCTAACTTGGACCAGCAGCAATACAACAGTATAAACGATTAGAGGGAACTCAGGATGCAGGCGCTCTGGTCCCATCTCTCTTGAGACAAGAAGTCTCTTGACATTTGCTAGATTTGATCGCCCACCGTTTTCATTTATCGCATTGAAAGGCGAGTCATTACCCTCGACTACAGTGACCCAAGTAGCGCAGCTGCAATAGTTACAAAATTGGTGACTGCGACATTAATAGCTAGCGGACATGCTGGTCTCAAACATTCAGACATATGTGTATTCCACAGCAATGGTCATACTGGGGTCCACCGCAATGTATGATCTTACATTGCAGACCTATTGCTGCGACCATACATACATAAACGGGTGGCATTTTGCATCAATCACCGCCATATTGAATGGTGGCATTACAATCGATGAAATTGCAGTCAATAGAATTCACAATTATTTCACCAATCGGGTGTCCAGCAGGTATCGGGGATCAAGGGAAAAAGTGTGAGTGTGTACACCAAATTTGAATCAGCAATATTCTATGTGTTCGTCATTTGAGAGGTTTGAGTGACCAGATCTGGGTTTCCACAGGACCGGGTGACATAATTTTTTGACAGCAGAACGTGTACTGGTACACTAGGACAGACAGGCACACGGATTGACATAGATATAGACACGTATGCATATGTGTAAGTATGGTTGCAAGCATGTGTGTGTATGTATGTGTGTATGTATGTACGTGTTCGTGCATGCATGTATGCCTATGTGTGTGTATGTTTTTGTGTGTATGTGTGTGTATGTTTTTGTGTTTATGGTTTTGTGTATATATGTGTGTGTGTGTATGTGTGTATGTGTGTGTGTGTGTATTTGTGTACGTATTTATGTGTATATATACTTTGTTTACAAGAGGCTTGTCATAAGTCTTTGCCCTGACTATGAAAGAGAAGGATCAGAAAATTGGAATTTACCCATTCGTACCTCATTCAATTTGTACTGGACTTGAGAAGTATGAAATTCCCTCCTCCACGGGTTTACCCGGTATGGTGCATGGCACAACACACCTTATTGACCGGTTCTGCGACTCTTACGGTTTGTCCGAACAATGGATACATCAGAGGCCAGAACTGTGATAAAATTCATGATGTTGCAGGGAACAATACCTACAGAAATACACAGGGAGATGGAACCAGTGTTTGAGAAATTCTTTCCTTCGTATGCTTCTGCAAAAAACTGATGTATGCAGTTTAAGTGTGGCCGTTCCCATGTTGTTCATCTTCCAATATCATGATTACCATCCTCAGAGTGCAGCGATGCAAATGCTGCAAGAGTGAAGAAAATAATTGAACAGGATAGGAATTTGACAATTTCAGAGATATCTAGGTCAGTAAAACTGATTGAATGTACAGTTTTTAGAATTTTACACAGCAGACTGAACATACGAAAAGTGTGTCCCCGCTGTGTCCCGCGTCTGCTGACATGTGAACAGAAACAAACGAAGGTTGATTGTTGTGGCCAGTTGCTAAAAATGTGTCGAAAAACATGTTGCCGACCATTGTGACAGTAGATGAGAACTGGTTTCACAATTATGACCCAGAATCTAAAAGTTCAAGCATGCAGTGGAAAACCCGGGGCTCACCAATACATATCACGCCAAGAGCACATAAATCTGCAAGAAAAGGGATGATGACTGCTTTTGGTACGTCAAAGGTGTCATATTCAAAGTTTACCTGCCGCCTTCCAACACGGAAATGAGCAATATTATATAGATCTCTTTAACAAATTAAAAAAGGCTAACCAAAAAATGAGGGATAGCGCGCACTTAAATTCTACCTTTGCTTCAAAACAACGTGCCATCCCATAAAGCAAGACTTGTGCTGCAAACAGCCAACGATTTGAGTTTTGAAATTTTTACACACCCACCATAATCTCCGAATTTAGCTCCATTAGAATTCTCATTTTCCCTTAAAATAACAGCGGAAAAGAAATCATTTTGACAGTGACGAAGATGTCATACTGGCGTGTGATGACTGGATTAGTTAAAAAAAATGGTTTCTTTATTCTGAAGGTATTTTCAAGGTCACACAGAGATGACAGAAATGTATAAATTCAGGTGGTGGGTACATTGGGAAGGAATAAGCACTGTGCCAAATTCAGCTTTCTCCTCCTACTCCTTCATGGTCAGGGTAAAGACTTATGACAAGCCCCTTGTAAACGTGTGTGCGTGTTTCTGTTTATATACATATATATATATATATATATATATATATATATATATATATATATATATATATATCTGTATGTGCGCGTGTGTATGTGTAGGTATGTTTGTGTGTATGTGTTTATGCGTATCAGGTACCGGACGCATGGGTAGAAGTTCACTATGAGGCGCCCTCACAAAGATGAAATCAGCAACTATCTTAGATCTCCTATTTGCCTCTGACTGCGCAATTTACACGTGCTCAGAACCGGAAAAGCAAGCAACCATGAACAAGTTCTCAACTGCGCGCACTATTTTTGGCCTTAAGGTCAACACCAAGAAAACGTAGGTAATGTTTGTAGCTGCGCTAGGGGTACCCTACCACGAACAGAACGTCACCTGTACAGGGACATCACCTAAAAGCAGGTGAGAGCTTTACCTACCTTAGTAGTACCCTCACCAAAGAAGAAAACATTGAGTGAGGTCCACAACAGAACTTCCAAGGCGAGATAATATTATAAAACGTTTGAGGTCGGCAAAGAATCAGTATTGCAACCGACATAAGTTTGTATTGTGATATTTTGAGCATATTCTGTAGCATTTTCTCTAGAAAGCCCAGATCCTTTTTCGTATTATTTGTGAGGTGGGCATCCGTACATTATCACCGGGGTTGCGCATGTTCTGAGGATCTGTCATTTAATTTCTTTATTAGGGTTGTGCAACACATTTTGCATACTATTCAGTTTTTGCATCGCTATGGACAACAGTTCCTTATTTCATTTGCACAGTTACCATCGGTTATCAATTAACCTAGGTTGTCAAAGTAATCCACGTATTTACTTTCTCCATTACAAATAGTCATTATTTGTGAGGTCTGTGTGTATGAATTGTCATTATCTTTAGTTTTTGTTTTCAGGTAGAGATTCTGATCTTCACTTTCTACTGAACGGACGTAAGAAATTGTACCAGGCCCTCTACGCTATTTGAGAGCGTAACTGTGTCATCTGCATATTTTAGTTCTGTAATCTCCTTTCCTCCAATTGATAACGAGTCGAAATGCACAGTTTTCATCTCTTTTTAGATTTCGCATGCTATTATCCGTGTACATGTAGAAAAATACAGGGATGTGATGCAGCCATGCCTACCACCTTTGATAATTTGACTACCAATCTTAGGTGCTTTCGTTGATTCTGAAGGCGGCTCGTTGGCCATTGTAAATTGTTTCTTTTAGGTGTATCTGATATGTTGTAAAGCTCATGTTTTTTATCTATTAGATGTATCAGATGTATTGTAAAGTACATTTGTTATTATATATTAGGTGTATCAGATGTGTTGCAAATCCCATTTTGTTTTATCTATTAGGAGAATCAGATGTGTTGCAAAGCCCATGTTTTTATATATTAGGTGGATCAGATGTGTTACAAAGCCCACTTTGTATCTATTAGGTGTATCAGATGTGTTGCAAAGCCCATATTTTTTATCTATTAGGTGGATCAGATGTATTGCAAAACCCATATTTTTTATCTATTAGGTGTATCAGATAAGTTGCAAAGCGCATATTTTGTATCTATTAGGTTATCAGATGTGTTGTAAAGCCCATGTTTTTTAATTTATTACGTGTATCAGATGAGTTGCAAAGCCCATGTTTTTTATCATTTGCAATAGTTGCTGATGTTATACATAGTTAAAAGCTTTGGTGTAGTTTGTGAAGCTTGAATATAGGTCAGCATTGTAGTTTCTGCATTTTCAAAGATGTTTCTCAAATTCAATATGTGATTTAGTGTGCCTCTGCCATGTTTGAATCCTGCCTGCTTTTCATATATTTCATATTTTACTTTCCATTTTAATCTCTTCATAGTAATACGTATTAATATGATATGCGTATGATATGTGCAGCGCAGCTGAGTTTGGCTGGCTATGTGGTACGATGTCGGATCAACGTCTACCAAAAGAGCTGTGCTATGTTGAACTCCAAAATGGCAAGAGAGCAAGTATTGGGCAGCGGAAAAGGTCCACGGGCATACCAAAGAGATCACTGGTCCAGTGAGGTATTAACCACGACGACTCTGAAAGAATCTTCTTCTTCTTCATCGTACGCTGTTTACAGCGATATTTACGTTGCACTGTTTTATTTTGTTAAGCCTGTGGCTCAGTGCATCCGATTTCAACAGGCGTTTCTGTAGGGTTGCCCTCCTTAGCCTTTGGCTGTCCCCAGCCTAACTGAAAGGCAGCAGTTGTTTTTGGTCAGAGTTGTCTCTCTTGGGAAGTTGTCATGCAGGACTATCGAGTCTTCCCTACTCGTGTCTATAGGGTTTGGCAATGATATGATGGACTATGTACTAGTTTGTACTATCCCGGAAGAGAGGCAGTCCAGTGTGACTTTGTCCCAGGATCGTCACGTCCTGCCAGAAACGTAGCATATGCATGTGAGTGAGGTATCTCTTTGCTCCCTTTATTTTGTCGGCTCATCTGCAGTGATGGTACACCTAGCATTCCCCGCCACCCGGGAGGTTGTCACAATAGGGCAGAAGGTGCAATGTCCGCTGGACTGCATCTCTTCTGCGTCCATTGGGATGCCTGATAGCAGACAGAAGCAAAGAGCGAGGCAGGAGTGCATTTTGCCAGGTGCATTTCTGCGGCTCGATCGGGCCGGGCTGAGACGCAAGCCCCAGCCATGTCGTAGCCTCCCATCACAGCGGTGCTGAGATTTAGGGCGGGATTCTGGCTTAGAGGCGTTCGGCCGTAATCCCTCAGATGGTAGCTTATCAGCCAAGCACGTGGACCAAATGTCAGCGACCTGTGATTCCTCTCGAAATAGTTGACCAAGGGACAAGCCTGGTCTTGCACGGAGATGTTGTTCGCATGGGTAGCGGACATATCTCATGGTCAAGGGTTGAGTATCAGCAGTTCGCAGTGCGGTAGCTGATCTACTGCTAAGGGCACCCCGACCGAGAACCAAGTCTTCTACAAATGGTTTCATACCTCATCGCCGTATGGGGTGAATATCGAGCAGCTTCCCGCCCGCTTTGATCAGCGGACGGCAGAGACCTCATTCTGCGGCTCGACCAGGCGGGGCTGGAGCGGTGGCCCCAGGTCCCCACCATGTCGAAGCCTCCCTTTGCATTCGTGCTGAGTTGCTTTTGGGCGGGATTTTGGCTTAGAGGCGTTCGGCCGTAATCACTCACCTTGTAGCCTCGCGCCGTTGGCTTATCAGCCTAGTACGTGAACCAAATGTCTGAGGCTCCTCTCGAGTTGAGCAGGATTACCGTAGCAACGCACTGTCATTAGTAGGGTAAAACTGACCTGTCTTCCGAGGTCTGAAAGAATCGAAACCAATGGCACAAACTGGCGTAGCACTATTGCTGAGGGTGTTTAGAGACATGAGGCATCAACAATAGATGAGATCATCCAGAGACGATCGCTCCGCAAGTCAACTCACATCAACCCTTCTTCAATACCGATGAAAGCATGTGTTTTATTTTTCTGTAAAAAGTGCAACAATTCAAGGTTCAGTTTGGCTTATTTAGCCATCTTTGAACTCATTCAAACAGTTAACAGTAAATGCTGACAAACTGGTCCTCTTCAAATACGATGAATGAACAACACGTAGTAATATCTAATAACAGGGCAATGATGCGTTAGTGCATCATTGTAGATTCTCTATCTTTGGTATAGGTATATAGTCTAATATTTTGTATTCTGCGGAACATTCTGAGCTGTACCATATCTGTGTGCACAATGCGGGGTATATGTATATGAATGCGTCGCTTCCTGTCTGTATTTTATTCAAGTATTCAAAATGTCATTTATTATTCTATATAATTTCCTACAATGTTTATACACTTATCCAAGCGTATCAGTAATGCTTGAAAAGCTTCAGTGTATAAATATTTGTCAGTATGTCTGAACCAATCAAGGACAGTCTGTTTCACTTCGTCATCAATGCTGACATGCTGACATCCCAGGAATTCGTTTAAAAGTCTAAACAGGTGGTAATCGCTTGGAGTAAGGTATTTGATGTAAGGTAGATGTGGTAATAACTCCCAGCTGAATTGCTGCACATGACACAAAGTTCGGTGGGCAGTATGAAGTGTAGCAGGCTTGAACTCTTTTCTGCAAGTCAAAAGCGGAAAGCTGTTTTGGCATCCAACGTGCACTAACGTTCAGAAAATGCAAATGTTAATGAATAAATGTGTTCACCTTAATGTGATTGCAGTCTTCTGTAAATTTCCGGAAGCTTCACACATTTGTTCACAAGACACTTCATCACAACACTCTGTTTCATGCTAGCATTGACAATGTTGTCTGACATTTGTATTTATCTATCGCATGACTGGCTCATGGCAAGTGGGCCATCTAGCAGTAATATGATTCAAGTGCCCCTAATGATTGAAGTTCAAGCACCCCATAATCCATACAGGAAGAACTAGAACAAAATGTCCGGTTTGATTTGAACGTATCTGAAATATGGATGGATGGAAGGACGGACGGATGGGCAACAAAGAAACCTGAAAAGGGCGTCCTCAATTCTTCTTATCACAGGCTCCTGTTTCATTTGACTCTGTCCAACAATTAAATTCTTGCACAACTTTCATAGATGCCTACAGGGTGAGGCCTTTCCATTGCACTTTGGTAGGGCTGGCTTCTGAGAGTGCACACACCTAGCATAGGTACACACAGGCGCACACTTGCATCCAAGCACTGGTTCATGTGTCTTAATACCGCCCAATTGACTACGGCCTGGTTTGGAATAGACCAGCCTCCGGCAGTAGAAATTAGTGAGGCAAACACGTACAATAAAATAAAATAAAAAAGGACGGACAGGCAGACAGACAGACAGACAGACATATTGATAGATTGATATATAGATATATAGATAGCTAGATAGATAGATAGATAGCTAGACAGATATATAGATAGATATAAATATATATATAGATAGATAGATATATATATAGATAGATAGATAGATAGATATATAGATAGATAGATAGATAGATAGATAGATAGATAGATAGATAGATAGATAGATAGATAGATATATAGATAGATAGATTGATAGATAGATAGATAGATAAATAGATAGATAGATATTTAGATATATATATATATATATATATATATATATATATATATATATATATATATAGAAAGCTAGCTAGATAGATAGATATATAGATAAATATATAGATATATAGATATATAGATAGATAGATAGATAGATATATAGATAGATAGATAGATAAATAGATAGATAGATAGATATATATATATATATAGATAGATAGATAGATAGATAGATAGATAGATAGATAGATAGATAGATAGATAGATAGATAGATAGATAGATAGATAGATAGATAGATAGATAGATAGATAGATAGATAGATAGATAGATAGATGTTACACAATATTATAGCCGTAAACGAGACCAGCTTCGCCAAACGGCAGCACGGCAAACAGCTGCCCAGCCAGAACCAATCCTGCCCGCCAATTAATCCAGCTCGGGTAGGAGTCGAGTAGGAGGCGGAGGTAGGCTTTATAAAGAACAAAAACAGACCATTTTGTCGTGTTTTGTTGAAATTCGCGTGATTTGGATTGTAGAATAGAACTTTGCGCACAGCAGTCCTTTATGTGTTAATTATTTTGTTAAATTATAAGCAAGACAGTTAATTAGTGAGATAAATAAAAGCAGTGCAAAACATACAAGTCTACATTTATCCGTTTATCCCATGAAGAAACATTTTCAAAATCTGCCCTTTTTGAAGTTTCGTCCAATTGAAAGTAGCCGTGAGATAATGTTTTAAAGTTACTAGTCGGCAGGACAAGGACAATACATCTACTCTTGCTTGACGAACAGGTGTTTTACAGAAACACAGTAAGTTTCACACGTTGAAAAACACATGCAAGTGTACATTTGTTAGTTAAAAATGTACTTATGTTTCTTTTATTTGTTATCAAACGTTGTGGGTGAACTTCGGTGAGTGCTTCTTGATTGAGAATTGTATTTACCCATTATTTAAATGTTCTTTTAGTCTTTTCATGTATGAGGGAATTTTTGTTATTTGAATATTTTCAACCCATGTGTATGGAACAAAAATTAATATTTGTGAATTCAAAGAAATATTTTGTGAATATACCCTTGGCATGCAACTTTGATTTCGCTTTCATCTTCCAATTGCAGTCGTAAAAACAAATTGTTTCCATATTTTAACAAAAACCCAGAAACATCTAATGACAACGGTATTTACGTGTTTTGATAAGATCGATCAGTACATCAGTATAGCTGATTTATTATAGTAGTTCAGGTTTCAACTTACCTCAGGTAGAGAAAAAGCTATGTCCTATCGGCTATTTGATGACATGTCGTGGCTATCCAAGACCAACATCCTATATGCTCGACAAACCGGTTCTTATTAACTATGTCATAACGACAATTTGTAAGCATGTCCTGGTTATCTAAGATCGACTTCGAAACGAAGCGATATATATATACAAATAAATATATATATATTTATATATATATATATATATATATATATATATATATATATATATATATATATATATATATATATATATATATATATATATCTATGTCTACACTTCTTTGAACCTCATCTGTGGTCGGCCAACTCTTCTTTTGCCATCGATCAACTGCCCATAGAGGATATCGTTTGGAATGCAACCATCTTCTGTGTAGCTAATAGGCCCACTCTTTCGTAGTTATCGCTCTCTATGGAGTATGTACATGCTTGGAAGACCGATGAGAGAATGCAGCTTTGCATTTGTCACTCTGTCCCTCTGTGTAATTCCAATAAGGGATCGCAATCGCCTTCAATGGAAGGCGTTAAGCATGTACTCGTGTTTGGTAAATGATGTCCAACTCTAGTACCATACATGAGTGTGATGACAACTCATCCTATGTACACCACTGCTATGGTTTTAATTACCAGTTACTGGTTTTTTTCTTCAAATGCACGTTGTAAAGCGGGCAAATGTAGCGATGGCTTTGGCAATGCGATTGTTTATTGCTGGATCTGGATTGAACGTGTTGCTTAAGACACATCCTATGAATGTGAATTGGTGCAGAGCTGCAAGTTCATAACTGTCGATGTTATGTATTGACGTGCCATCTACTTCCTGCCCCAAAACATTTGTTTTGTTGAGACTTATTGTCAGATCGAAATCTGTTCCCGCCTGTGAGAAATGATCTATCAAGTTTTAACATTTCTCCTGACCGTCGGCGACAATTATATCATCATAAGCAAAAAGCAATTACCTGATGGCGACTTTCCTGATCTTAGTTTTGGCCTTGAGCCTTTCCGATCAACCGGCCTAGTGTGAAAGAAGAGTTCTTCATTTGCATTACCAAATACATGTTTCAGTAAAAAAGAAAAGAGGATTCCAAACAGTGTCGAAGTAAGATTACAAACCTGTTTCAAACCAAATATATGTCACTTGCTCCAAACAAATTGAATTGTCTCTTTAATACATTCATATATTGATGTTATAATCTCAGCAGTTTGCTTGGACTTTTCCTGAAGTTGCCGAAGAGACAAAATCATATCGATCGTTGATTTTTCAAAGTTGAATCCATATTTTGATTCAGCCGTAGAATTACTACTCTAGCAGGACCCATTGAGAAGAGAGACACCTCGATAGTTATTAAGGTCATTGTTATCACCTTTGCTTTTGTGTAATGTTGTTACAATCAGTGCTTATCTCATATCGTGCGGCAAAATGGTCTCTTTCCAACACTTGCCAAACATCATATACAGCGGTGACAATAGTGTATCCTTGCAGCCCTTGTTCGTTCCGTCACTGCCTGTTTCTTTTCCCGGAGTCAAGCTGTCAATAGTTTTATTCAGATCTGCTATAATTTAGTTAGATATTCAGCTAGTCCACACTGGGATAGATTTTGACAATGTCAAGGGTTGCGGGAACGGTTATATTGTTGTATGAGTAGATCTCAGAATAGTGCTCAATCTGATGTCCTTTATGTGTTATTATCTTGTCAATGATGTATTTTAGTGGGGTAGCGTTCATACTTGTAGGACCATTAGCGTTCTTTATACCATCGTACATTTGTCTGATGTTCCCGTTTTGTGCTGCAGTTTAGATGTTATCACTGAGCTGTAGCTAATACTTATTTGCACAACCACCAGCGATTGTTGCGCCTGCCCTGTGGCAGACTTAAAGGGTGCATAGTACCTGCATTTGGAATATGGTTCTATTTAATCAGAATAGCTTGCTTGACCTCAATGATGAATGACATATCCTTCGCTTTCGCTTCAAACCAGGTATCTGACCTAACAGCTATTCCACAGGTAGCTAGTGCAGTGCTTTGAATGACATTACTAGATGTTGCTAGGTCTCTGTAACAGCGGTGTTATGTAGTGGGATATTGAGATTTTCCTTAAAAAAACAATATTAAATTTCTTGATTGGCTCAGATTCCGACATTCCAATTGCGTTTATGCGTATCTTGCCTTTGCATCTGGTGGGGTGAAACTTCTTTGGCTGCAATGCGTTTTTATAGCGAACCACTGCACGGACGTTTTGGCAGTCTGCACTATTGTAAGAGCGCGCCAGAAGCACATGCTAAAGGACAGTTCTTCTGACAAGAATTAAATACAGCAGATGCCAGTGCTTTGATCGTAGGTGCATTCACGATGCCTCATGTTGGGGTTTGGTCTGAAAATAGAAGTTGATCACCCATAGTTCATGAAAAACATATAACTCAGGGGTCATTATATATTTTAATTAATTTTGACATATTGAAACTAGCTAAGACATGAAGACCACGTGTCATGTATTGGATACCTGTTTTACTGCGCAGCCTACACCACTATATCTCTTTTCGTTGTGGTCTTTCTCTTCCCAGTAGAATAGGCAGTCTTTTTAACTCATTTTCCCGGAACCGGCTAAAAGAGTTTCGTATCGGGCTACAATGCCTACATCCAGTCTTTTTAATTCGTCATTAATTACTAGCGTCTTTCTGACATAGCTTATACCATTACGGTTATCGGGCAGTTCAGTCAGCTTGGAACGGACATTCCAACATACATGTTTCACTTATGATGCACATGTTGTGCCGACAACGCAGGATGAAACTGAAAGGCCTCTCCATGTCATAAGCATGGGCATCTTAGTACGGAAAACAAGCTGTTACACGTTCAATAGGTCCCCACTCTCCGGGGAGCTAGCTGATCAAGGGGACCGCATTAACCGATACATCCTGGAATTAGCGACGACACAGGAGTTTCCAGAATAGCGATTGAACCACTACTAGACTGCTTTAGGGACACCAGCTTCGGATTTTTCCTTGGAGTACTCTCCCGAAGTCTTTCCAGTGATTAGGTGTACCACAAGGCAGTGAGGACAGCGAACCGTTTTTCCCACTAACAATTGCTCAGCCATCACGTCGATGCGTTCAATTTAAGGATCTTACAACCGGTTTTTGATTATTTCATGATAATACATTATGAATGATGCTGTCTTTATCGCCTTCGTGGTAACGCTTGCTAACTAGTGTTCCCCAAAAACTATAATTCTATTTGATTTTACTCTGTTTTCGAATAACATTACAACAACACATCCATCATTATGGAATCGTGATCGTAATTTTTATAAATACGTCAACAGGGTTATAAAACATCACATTCAGTAAATTTTCTAAGTAGGTCAGTAGTAGCATGTTCGAAGTAAGTCAGTAAGATTATCAACATGACATCGCGTCCATTTTCTAATTCAGTCACCGTGATAATAAACGTCGCATCACGTCAATGTTCTTAGTAAGTATAATTATCAGCATCACATTACACCCTTTTTCTAAGTATAACCGATTCATGGGTTTTTTACATTGTATAACCTCTTCTCCTAGTCAACCATCTGTGAATGGGTGAGTATCCAAAATCAAGGAACTTTTCTGGAGTCGCCAGTGGAGCTACGGATCTCGTGCTCTGTAGGAGGCACTTTCAGCAATTACCGGCGTATTAAGACTAACGTCTGGTCAGGCACAATATGCTGATCAGATATGTTAGTCAGGGTCAGGCAAAACAAACTGGCAAAGACCCTCACCTCGGCTTCCGCGTAGCCCTCCCTGGAATCGGACTGTTTTCATGGTATCCTAGCTAACGAGGTGAGGAACTAAGCACCGTACTGTTGGTCACATGTTAATTAACACGTTTCTGTGAGACATGTTTGACTGCGTATGCATATCAGGTGTAATACTTTCAAGGTACGCCCATTGCATAAGAATATCACATTACGATCACAAACTGGGCTTGTCAGTGAGACACATGAAACACAAAGAAGGTGCCATCTTTACGTATTTAAGCTTTATACACGAATAGTAACCGATGCTTCATCTTCACCTGATCGAACTGCATACCACCTCCACCACATCCACCCCACATCCGCCCCCAACCCTATTTTATATTGCTGTATCAAATATTGTGCGGTAAATATATAATCTTGATTTCAACTCAGGAGGTTTTTCCCCACCTAGCTGTGCTCTGGTTCGTGTGAATAGATAATCCTTGATTTGAAGAATATTTTTCTCTAAGCGAGCTAGACTGCACTGTTACAGCACGCTCTCATTGCGGCATGGTCTTGTTCTTGGTCACATGCATAGTAATTCAGAAAGCCATACGGATTATCATATCATTCAAATGTACCAAGCAGTACTATTGCATAACTGGCTGATCCATCAGAACCGTTTAACTTTCTGGAGAAAGTAGATCATGAGAAAGTGATTGCCCACTCCCCATGTCACAGGCCATCATTTCTTCTTCCCGCTTCCATCCCCACCCTTATAAGTGTTTCCCAACACTTTTAGATTAGCATCAACTTTCTTTCTCCATGAGTTTTTAGGTCTGACTCTACTTCTATTGCCCTTTGGAATCCAGAACACTGACTGTCATGTAATTATATCAGCTGATTAATGTGTGTTCTACCCCTGGACGTCTTGTTCTACTGGCACGTGCCCTGTTCTTTTCCATTGTTCCATGATATTGACTTTATCATATCCATTGTATTCTTTCAGTACGACGCAATCATACATTAATGAAAACTTCGACCTTTAAAGATGTACGTTTCTTTTCCCAACTTTCTAGAGCGATACATTGAGACGGGCTTGACATTGGAGTTGAAGATCTGAATTTTTGTAAAGATCTTTATTTTTGTTAAAAGTAAATCTTTTTAAGATTTACACACATTCAAAAGAAGGCAATACAAGCGTCGTTGATTTGTAAATTAATAATGTGATATCTGTAGCAGTTCTTTCAACTTTGTCTAGATTGTTACCACGATATTTTAATGAATAAATATCTTCTAGTACTAGACTCATTATATGTGTTTTTTTCAGATCTAATTTGAGGAACCGTTAAGTAAGATTATTTATTTCATTTTTCTTTTTAGTTGTGGTAGTGGGATAGAAGAGGCAAATCATCAGAAGCCCAGTTAATTAATCATTTCCGTCAACAACAATTGATATTGATTTTCGTATGCGAAACCGTGTTCCAATAATGCAATCGAAAGTCAGCAGAAAGAAGAATGATGATAATAGACAACCATTTCTCACTCTAGTTTGTATCTCAAAGGGCCCTGACAGCTTCCCCGTCATGTAAAACTACACTTAATATCTTCACACATTATCTTAATTATGTTAGTGAACTTTAGGGGCACTTCATAGTGTCTGAGCAATTTCCAAAGTGATTCCCTGTCTAAACTGTCAAATGCTTTTCTCATAATCTAGAAATCCCATATAATGTGAAGCGTTTCCTTCTACTCACGGTTCAAGAATAGTCCACAGTGTAGCTATGTAATCTATTTTGTGGCGAGCTGGTCTGTTCGTTATCTCAACTCTTGATATATGCCCTATTTCAATTTTTCAAACATGATTCTGTTCAATTTCTTACCAGGCATGGTTAACAACATTATTTTCCTTACATATGGGCATTATTGCAGATCTCTCTTCTTCGATAATTTGACTATATGACCTTCCTTCAAGTCTGCTGGTGTTTCTTATATATCCCAAACTTTACAAAATAATGTGTAACATGTACCTGTTGATGTGATGATGTTTGCTTTTAATGCATCTGCTAAGACACGATCTGGGTCACCTTGTGGAGCGGTTCTACTGAATAATACACGAAGCCATGTTATATTCATCTCGTTATCTGCTCTTTCGTTTTGCAAAGCAAATTGTATAACTTATCTTTAACAAATCCTCGTAGTTCCTTACATTTTCCTAATAGGTTCTTCATTTGCCTACCATTTCTGAGAGAAACAACATTATTTTAAAAAGGAATGGTTGGTTATTCCTTTCAACATAAACTATTCCTTTATTGTAAAACTAGATGAATGAAAAATATGGAATAAATTAAAAGTAAAATAAAACATCCGAACAATGCGCATTTTCTCGTTTTATATTTTGAAATATGATACTAAAGACAGTGAGCACTGAAATAATTGGAGCAGTATCAATGTGAAATAATTATAATTGAAACCTTTTGAAGCAAATCTACTAACATACAAATTGGAGAAAAGCGTCGTTAAGGATAATCTATCAATTGTGTAATACATTTCTCTTAACAACTTGACATTTTAAAATGAAATTCACCATCGCGGTTATGAGATTACATATCAATTTTAACTAAATACATTGCACGCAATAGAATGCGAAAATAGTCCCATTCATCTATTCAATTGAAGGTAGTCACAGTCATCTACTTCATTGGAGGTAGCCCCAGTCATCTACTTCATTGAAGGTAGTCCCAGTCATTTACTTCATTAAAGGTAGTCCCAGTCATCTGCTTCATTGAAAGTAGTCCCAGTCATCTACTTCATTTAATGTAGTCCCAGTTATCTACTTTATTTAAGGTAGTCCCAGTCATATACTTCATTGATGGTAGTCGCAGTTATCTGCTTCATTGAAGGTAGTCCCAGTCATATACTTCATTGATGGTAGTCCCAGTTATCTGCTTCATTGAAGGTAGTGGCCGTCATCTACTTCATTGAAGATAGTCCCAGTCAACTACTTCATTGAAGGTAGTCCCAGTCATCTACTTCATTGAAGGTAGTTCCAGTCATCTACTTCATTTAAGGTAGTCGCAGTCATCTACTTCATTGATGGTAGTCCCAGTTATCTGCTTCATTGAAGGTAGTCGCAATCATCTACTTCATTAAAGGTAGACCCAGTCATCTACTTCATTGAAGGTAGTTCCAGTCATCTACTTCATTGAAGGTAGTCCCAGTCATTTACTTCATTGAAGGTAGTCCCAGTCATCTACTTCATTGATGGTAGTCCCAGTTATCTACTTCATTGAAGGAATCGTGTGAAAATGTAGGGAACAATTAAACAAAGATCATAATTAAATTGGTAATAGTTGTCCGTTATTGTTTGAACAGTAGTTTAATTCTTCTCCTGTAAAGGGAGCATATATCACGATTTGTGTGGTTGAATCTACAAATTCATTTATGAAGATTTAGATACATGCAACTTCCACCATGTAGGGGTAATGTGGAAGTAATAGTCCCGCAAGTTCCATGAACCATACATTTCATGACAATGCCATAATGGTTTGGAAGAATAACTGCATCTGGTTTGTCAAAACGAATACGTTTATAAATATAATCGCGTTTGCTTATTTTTAAAAGGGAATGTAAAGTCAGTAGAATGGAAGCACGAGGTAAACATCGTTTCTTAACTTTAATGACGTATATGAATTTGAAATGGCAATGCCAAAGATATTCCTTTTTAAACACAATTCAATAGTTCAGAAAACATACTTTTAACGGCGCAGTTAATAATTTCGTTTGTAGCGTATTTTAAATCGTAGGCCACTTTTGTCCTACTGCGAATAGAAAATTAACACAGCGAAAATGTCAATGTGTTTGTGCACCTAGGCTAGAAAATTAACAACCCTAACATTGATAAGGATATCTTACGCATTAGAGCGGCTGATGAGCTCAGTATCAACCGGATACAACTGATACTAAAACAGGTGAAGGATGTCAAGGTCAGGGCTCACGCCTAATAGCACGTTAAATCAAGGATTGATATATGGGTGTCATATTTTTAAGTCTACACAAATCAGACCCAGATATGCTGAGTATTACCGACAGAGCAATGGAGCGTATTGTCATAAATATCTACCTAAGTGACCAATCTGATAAAACCGACATCCGCGGCAAAGTGAGTTCCGAAATGCTGTCGACTCGGTGTCAATGTGAAAGTACAAGTAGACAGGGCATGTGTTCCGAATGACTGACGATAGATCCACGGAAGTGGATTTTTTTTCTTGTAGCCATGCAACTGCAACCTCCCGAATGCCCTCCCATTAAAGTGATGGAGAGACCTTCTGCACCAGGCTAATAGACTATCGATGTACTCCAAGGTGATGGAGAAACACATATCCCAACAACTTTTGGCTTTCTGGCATCAGGCAACTTTGCCTGATTGAATACCATGATTCAAGTATTCAATGAGACAACATTCATGAGTGCAGATTGACCATCTACATTTGTGAATCTTGATGATATATATATAATTTCACCTTTCCCTGTGGTGTCTAGAAGATATATCTTTATAACATAGACAATACAATAGCCAGTAATGCACCGCAAACATGTCATAAGAAGCGACTAACAGTGTAGACTAACACCTATAAGAGAAACGATTCTCCAACTCATGACACAACATACCCGTCATTCAGTCAGAATGAAAGAATGCAATATGTCCAACTTTCAGTATGATCAAACTACATGAATTAATCAGAGTCATGAGCTTGAGGTCGATCCCAGCAACGATGTGTTAACAGAAAGAATCAACAAGTTCAGCATGTAAGCAGGACAAGCCTCTCGTCAAACACAGATCTAGGAATACACGAGTAAATAAATGGATTGCCTGTGAATGAGACGAAAACGAATACTAGGTATGTCCATAAATCGTACTTGTACACTTGGATCACAGTTTCCACTGTTGTGAAACATATACCACCACACCATGCAATAACTGCTGTGAAACATGTATCACTACACCATGCATTAGCTGTTGTGAAAGGAAATTAAAAAAGCATGAACCTAAGGGCTAACAACTTTATAATGAATAACAACTATCACTGATATATTATATATGTGCTAGCTGGGAAGTGAACTGGAGAGTATGTCCCTTGTTCATAATAGAGCAACATCGATATGATATAATGAACGTTTTGATATTCCAACATCCCTCCACCGCTTCCCAAACAAAACAAACTGGATAACAAATATATCGTATGCTTCTGCCACGCAAAATATTATTTGTTTTTAATTGACGATCAAACGGATTTTATACATGCAGGATTGGTAGTGATAAATGATTACAATTTGCGACATTTGCCTATACACAATTACTGTAGGGTAATCTAATGTACGTTAAGTCCGATCATTAAACTGAATCGTCACAGTTTTGGAAATAATATAAATAACAAACCATACACCAGAATGACATTGGGTTGTACTTTAGCTCAAATGATTAAAAGGTCGAATATACTGCATGTCAACAATCTTAACGAGATAAGTACACGTTACAGTATGGAAATAAACATAGAAAAATGGAAGTCATGATAATTGCAAGAACACAATAGAAACAACAATATTCATTCAAAGCCAATTAGTAAAACAGGTGACAAATTTCACGTAAGTGGGTAACAATGTCAGCATGATTGAAAAAGCGACACCGAAATCGAAAATATGTAATAAAGGTATTCAAGTTATTGAACACATGTTCCCGATTTTACAATATAAACACAAATCAATGGATGCAGCAAGAATCCTATAGAACACACCATTGCTACCAAAATTGTGGTATGTTGTTGTTTGTGAATGCCCACAATGTGTAGCTCACTCTTTTGTGCGCCCTGAAAAGGACGTTCAGTGGCGGGTTTCAGTAGCTCTCCTCACATCAGCAGCCTGCTGATGGAGGGGGACCGGGGCCTTCAGACAGTTGTGCAATTCTTAGCTTCATCTGGAGGGGTCGCTCACAACTTAGGGATCACGTCAATCCCTCACCTCGTTAACCAGACTGCCATAAAAACATTTCGTTTACAGGATGGGCTACGGGGAAGCTGAGGTGAGGGTCTTCGCCAGTATATTTTACCTGACCCTAGCAAGTATGATCAGTAAGTTTTGCTTGACCAGACGTTGGTCTTCCTTCCTGCCAGATTGCCTTTAAAACTGAATGTTTCCAGGAAAAGATATATGAAAGAAAGATACACTGGCCTTGGTCAGTACATTGTGCCTGACACTGACGTGACGTCCTGGTCAGTATGCTGTACCTATCCAGACTAGCTTCTCTGTTTCCCTTGCGTTACTGTGTAACAAATAATCTAGCCAATTTCGATACATCCGAATACACCGTAATTGTGGGCATAAAAAGGAAATACGGTTCAAATGTTGTTTTACACTGTAGCAGTAGAATACACGAAACCGCGATGTGATCTAAACAAATCGTTATTCCGTTTTCGACAAAAGAAATCACCACAAATCTAAAAAACAAACACGATATGAAATGAATATAAATAACACAGTCTACATGAAATCCTCTAGTTTAAGTAGAAACGAGATGAGATGCAATGTCCACGCTGGTAGTTATTGACAATGAACATCAGTCTCGCCCAAACTAATGAAGCATACTGAAGAACCAGATTGATGGAACATCTTCATAAACCATACTGATCAAATATATTGATGAAAAAAACAGATTATAAAACATACTGATAAAATATACTGATGAAAGGATTGATGAAACATGCTGATAAAACATACTGATAAAACATACTGATAAAATATACTGATGAAACATTAGATACAATTTATTGATGAAACACATTGATGAACCATACATATTAAACATATTGATGAAACACGCTGATTAAACATACGGATCAAATCTGCTGATTAAACATACTGATCAAAGAACTGATTAAACATACAATGAAACATACGGATCAAACATAGCGATTAAACAAATGATCAAACATACTGATTAAACATACCGATCAAACATACTCATTAAACATACTGATAAAACATACTCATTAAACATACTGATCAACCATACAGATCAAACATATCGATTAAACAAAACATATGATTAAACATACAGATCAAACATACGGATCAAAAATGCTGATTAAACATACTGATCAAGATCCCACCTTATTTCCTTGTAGAACTCTAGAAACATGCTGTGCCACAACAAATCTAGATACTTAGGTAGGGATCGAAATTATAATTCCCAAAGCGATGCGCATTCTGATTCGTACTGAGTTAGCATTGCGTTAAAGCCAATATGATTCTGACCCACCTTATAAAGTACATATCGGGATGTAAGAAGAACCACTGCAACCCCCCACCAATGAAAGGAGGTAAAGAGTTATATTAATTAAGTAAAAATTGCTTTCAGGACAAACATCTATTCAAATCAACGAAACAAAATGTATGCTCTATTTCAACTAGATCTAAGACTTAGGACAATTGTATTAAGAATATATAGCATACGATGAAAAATATAAATTTGCTGTTCTTCGAAGGTAACAACTGTGTCGAATGAAGTTGTTAGCCAATCAACAGAGCTCCTTTTTCAACGTTTTTCAAGGAAACTAATATAAGTATTGAATCCGGATACATTTTCTTCTCCTTTTTTCATCCACGTGAAAATGTCTTCTCACCTTCCGTCATTCCTGTATGTTGTCATATTTGTCAATTATATCGTTGGACGTGTATGGGGTGTAACCGCAGTAACCGATATGATACGTATTCTTTTCTTACACTTTCGTGGCACATTTATTCCAAACAACGGAAACGAAAAAGAACACGTAGTTTAAATAAAGTATTATATTATTCGAATCAGCATTTTGGGTACAGTTAATTTTGATTTTTATGTATTTTTTTAAATTTGCGTTCGCCGTATTTCTATATCCCGCAAGATGATGGGCATTGCACTGTTTATATTTTGCGTCTATTGGCCCAGTGCATCCGACTTCGGCATGCATTTTATGTAAGGTTCTGTTTATTTTTGCATTTGGCGCGAAGCTATCATGTGAGGGATTACGGCCGAACGCCTCTAAGCCGGAATCCACTGCGATGGGAGGCTTCGATATGGTCGGGACCTGGGGCTCGCGCCTCAGCCCCACCCAGTCGAGCCGCAGAAAGAGGTCTCTGCCGTCCGCCGATCAAAGCGGGCGGGTAGCTGCTCGATGAGGTGCGAAACCACCAACAGAAGACTTAGTTCTTAATCGGGGTGTCGTAAACAGTAGAGCAGCCACCTCACTGTGAACTGTCGAGACTCAGCCCCTGACCATGAGATATGTCCGCACACCAGGCGAACAACATCTCCGTGACATTACCAGGCTTGTCCCCTGGTTAAATGCACACATGCCTCGATCTCTACCTTTGTATGCTATCAACCATACCAATGGACGCAGAAGAGATGCAGGCTAGCGGACATTGCACATCTGCCCTATTGTGTCAACCTCCCAGGTGGCGGTGAATGCTAGGCGAACCATCACTGCAGAGAAGCTGAGAAAATAAAAGGAGCAAAGAGATACCCCACTCACATGCATATGCTATGTTTCTGGGAGGACGTGACGATCCTGTGATACAGACACACTGGACTGCCTCTCTTCCGGGTTAGTACAAACCAGTACACAGTCCATATCATATCTCATATATCATCACCGCACTCTATAGACACGAGTAGTGAAGACTCGTTAGTCCTGTAAGACAACTTCCATAAGAGTGACAACTCTGATCATAAACAACTGCTGCCTTGCAGATAGGCTGGGGGCATCCAAAGGCTAAGGAGGGCATCCCTTCAGAAACGCATGTTGAAATCGGATGCACTGGATCACAGGCTTAACGAAACAGTGCAACGTTAATCGCAGTATGATGACAGTACAACCCTACATAAAAACGTATGGCGCTCATCCTGTGGAGTCCCGCCAGGCAGCGAGAGTTCCGGGCCTCACGCCTCGAAGGGGCCCACCCTTGACTACTGGTGGTCACCCACCCATGTGTTGTGGAGTCGAGGCACATAGCTATGGGGCACAATCTATTGACCAAAAACACAAGACCCTCAGAATACTACAGTGGAATGCGGAGAGTGTCATTAACAAAAAAACTCTCCCTAACACATCACTTGCATGAAGGTAAGATTGACGTGGCATGTATCAAAAAAACGCACCTCAACAACAACAACAAATTCTCAATCAGAGGATACCAAGCCTTCCGTCTGTATAGAAAAGGTCACAAAGGAGGGGTTCTGATACTGACCCGTAACTGCATACCGAGTAGCGCGGTATCTGTCAATAACACCGGACAAGCAGAACTTGTAGGAGTTGACATAACGGCTCAAGAGACGATATCCGCATCTTCAACCTGTACGGACCACCAAACAAAGACCTATCGCTCTCGAGTATGGAAGTCAAAGACTACAACTGCATAGTAGTTGGAGACTTCAACAGCCACTCGGAGAGATGGGGATACTCGGACACAGACAGCAGTGATGACGAAGTGGAAGAATGGGAGATAGACACAAATCTTTATCTAATCAATAGGCCGTAGGATGGCCCTAGCTTCTATTCCAGAACGGGGCATACTACCTCGACTCCAGATTTGGCCTTTTCCACGGTGGACATTCACCATAACATAGACCCCCAGGTCCTAAACCAATTGGCAGGAAACGACAACAGGCCAATTAGGCTAGAAATTGATATGGAAGTAGACCCACATGAAACAAAACCGCTCCCACTTTGGAATTATAAACGAGCCGACTGTGAGAGATTTGCAAGCCTGACAGATGGGCTGTGTGAAACCATCAACACACGGAATAACAAAATGAAGCCCATGGTGGACAGCCTAAGCAAAGCAATAATGCAAGATGCCACTGAAACCATCCCAAAAGGGGCAAGGACAAATTATAAGCCCTATTGGAATGATGATTTGCAGAAAGCGGAAGACGCAGTCACAAATGCTAGGAATATGACAGAGAGAGAACAATCTATGGAGGCAAATATCGCCCTCAAAGCCACCATGGCGAAATACAAATACACTCTAAACCAAACAGCAAGAGAAAGCTGGAAAAACAAAACAGAAAGCCTCAATTTAGACAAATAAGGGAACACACTATGAAAGCTAGCCAGAGCCATGAATAACGAAACTCCATCAAACAAACAAACAAAGAGCATATGATAGCAAAACTAACAATGAATGAAATGGAAGAGGCCATGAGAACATTAAAGAAAAGGAAATCTCCCTAAAAAAACGGGATAACAAACGAAACGCTGATGGGGCTGGGCCAAACAGCAAAGAGGAAACTATTATCAGTCCTGAACCAAAGCTGGAAAAGGGGTATGGAAAGACATGGAAAGACGCAGTACTTGTACCAGTACCAAAGAATGGAAAATACAAAACAAATCCAAATGTATACAGGCCTATCAGCCTACTAAGCTGCGTAGGCAAACTGATGGAACGTATGATACACACCAGACTGATGTGGCATCTGGAAGAAAAACACATACTAATTCCACAGCAGGCAGGCTTTAGACAGCACATATTCACTGAGGATCAGGTCATCCTCATAGCCCAGGAAATAGAAAATGCCTACCAGGAGCATAAACACACAGTAGCGGTTTGTGTGGACCTAGAAAAGGCATTTGACAAAGTCTGGAAAGAGGAACTTAGAGTCAAACTAAGAAGAAGTAAATTTGTGGGAAAATGTACAAATGGATCAGTCACTACCTTAAAAACAGAACGGCCAGAGTTCACGTACAAGGGCAGATGAGCAAAAAGGTGACACTTGAGCAGGGAGAACCCCAAGGGGGAGTACTGTCACCCACACTCTTCCTGGTGTATATAAATAACATAACAGAGAATATACCAAGAAGAGTCCATAGCTCAATGTTTGCAGACGATCTGGCTATGTGGACCTCTGAAAAGAATTTCACCATAGTAAGAAATGGGATGCAGCAGGCCCTAACATCACTGGAAGAGTGGGCGAACTCATGGCTGGTCAAAATAAACGAGGGAAAAACGACATGTACGATATTCTCGCTGCTAAACAAACCCCAAAACACCAAATTAAGTATTAACGGCAAATTCCTGCAGCCAAACGACAACCCAAACTACTTGGGAGTCACATTTGATCGGCGCATGACATGGAAAAGACAGATCGAGAGAAACCGAATCAGAGCCAGAGAAAGAATGGCAATCATGAGGAAACTTGCTGGCAAAAGCTGGGAAGCAGACGAAAGTATACTAAAGAAACTGTACACTGGAAGAGTGAGACCAGTTCTCGAGTATGGCATTGCGGCATGGACAACATCAGCAAAGGCAAACTTCGATAACATTAGCAAACTCAAAAACCACGCCATGAGAGTTATAACAGGAGGCATGAAGTCAACGCCAATTGTAGAACTTTAAAAGATTTCAAAACTGGAATCCATGACCGACAGAAGAGACTGCAGAGCCCAGCAGCAATCAGAGAAACTCAGAAGACTGACTGACCATCCAATGCACCAGAGACTAAACAATTTGGGAAATGGGAAAGTCAAGCGGAGAAACTTTGCAGAAATAGCTAAAGCAAAGACGCAGGAAGACCCCATGAACGCACTAACAACACCAAAGCCCATCCCTACTGTACGAAAACCTACCTGGGGGCAGCATATATTCCCAGAGATGGTAGAAAATATACCAGATATTGGAAACATAAACTGCCAGACTGAAAAAGTAAGAAGAGATACAACCATGAGGTACATAACGAAAAACTACCCAAGCATGGACTGGACCGATGCATACACCGACGGTTCTGTAACAAACACAACACAGAATGGAGGGGCAGGAGCATTTCTGAACCTACCAAATGGCAGAAAAATAACACTGTCATTCGCTACTAGAAAATACTTAAGCAATTTCAGAGCGGAGACAGAGGCACTGAGGGCGGCAGTGGAAGAAATGGTGACATGTAAAAGGAATGAAAGCCATATAGTCCTGCTTACAGATGCCTTTGCCGTAGTCACAGCACTAAAAAGCCAGAAAAATACTGAAGTCAATGATTTAAGAGAAGTACTCTGTCAACTATGCCAGCAGTCCGCACCAAAAATGATAGTGGTACAGTGGGTTCCTTCCCACTGCAAACTCCAAGGCACCGAGGAGGCAGACAGACTGGCAAAAGAAGATGCAAGACTACCACAACCAGATACTAGTATGACATACGAATAGTTAAAACGGCTTATTAGAGCTAGATACATAACCAAATGGGAAACATAACATACTGGCTACACAAAAAACGATGCCTATTACCAGTCAGATGAGAGCAGTCCGTGGACTTCAGACTTCGTACTGGCCACACTAGACTGAGGTACCACTTGTTCAACAAATTGAAGATAGGTGGCAATGACGAATGCCTGTGTGGTACCGGGAAAATGACCGCTGAGTATTTGCTGCAAAACTGCCCGACACACGAGGATCAGAGAGAGCAGATGTGGCCATCACCAGTGGCAACACTAGACAAGCTCTATGACAGTGTCGACAGCCTCAGGATGACCGCTGCTTTTTTCGAAAAAAATAAAGGTTGATGTCTGACTGCGTACGATGAAGAAGAAGAAGATTTCACTATCTCCACAGATGATGGGCATTGCACTGTTTTTATTTTGCTTCTGTTGGCCCAGTGCATCCGACTTCGGCATGCATTTTATGTAAGGGTCTGTTCCTTTTGCATTTTCTAAGTGTTTGCTCTCCCGGGGTGACGGCAGGCGCTGTGATTGAGAAGCGAACCTTCGAGTTGTGAGCCGTGTCACTTAACCACTAGGCCACATCGTTCCTCTAAATTGGGAGAATGATTCAAACTTCGAAATAAATGCAGATTGCCACTGCAGTCGTCACACGATGAAAAGATTTTGCGTTTGCCTTACGCCTATAAGATAAATATGTAGCTTACCGAGTATATTAGCCTCTGTACCTTGTTTAGACGACCAGGAACCACATCTTTCGGTTATCCATTCTTCTTTCTCAGATTCAATGACTAATTTAAAACGATTCCTATGTTTAGAAAAAAAATGTAGCAAACTGCACATTCGTTGTACCAATCTCTTTTACAAAGCAATATTAACTGGTGCAACAAATGTGCACCTATGCTGCTGAAAAATACGCTGTCTGATTTGTATATTAACTTGTTGATCTCTCTTAAAACCCGCATAACTCTTTCATCCATTTTTCTTCTTCTTTCCTGTGTTTTATCAGAACAAAGATACATACTTCTTAATTCAGACATTACAGAAGTCTGTTATTAGTTCTATCTTGCCATAATGGCAGAACATGCGCTTCCCAATCTGTCTCTTCTCGTTCTGTTTCCTGCTTGCTCTCTTTCATTCTACTGCTCATTAGCTCAATAAGATACATCCTTCCTCATGTTGTAATTATTTCTGCTAGTTTTTTTAAATCTATAATTTTAAAACACCCACACATTTTTAGTTAATGCAAAGCAGATTTTCTTTCTTTTTTTTTTTAAATCGCTGTCCTCGATTTATATTGGAACATATTTGAAAACTGTTTGCTGCGTGTATGTAAGCAGTTGCCAAACAAAATAAATAATTCTTTGAATAATGAAGACTACTGTAATAACACCCTGCTATATTGTAACATTTTTGGCTTCCATGTTCTTTGACTTGACCTCCGCTGCATCCATTATCAAGAGAGTGACTAATCTATGTGAACACTTTCCTGGAAACATGACTTTGTCACACTAAAAGCCGTCCACCGCAAGCACTGATGGCAACATCAGACAGACATGTTATCTTGCAACTCACTAATGAATTCCGACATGGTTGTTTAGTCCAATTCTGACACATAAACTCCCTTCCACATATGTAGTAATTAAGGTGAGAGTTGGACATGTGAGTGTCTGTTGTTTTTTTTTTTCTTCACGAGCAGTACGTTTTCTAAACGCCTCGTATATCTTAAACGTCATTGTCATAATTAGGCATGAACTTTCTTTTTACATACATTCAGAAAATGTGTTTCTATAAATATATCAACATCATCAGTATGTTATATGACTGGATCTCTGGTTGTTCCATTATCAATTGTATATTTTCCGGCAAACTTGACTTTGTCATAGTTTGACATTCAATCCCTCTTCCTATACATTCTTAAAATATGTTGTTTCTAGATCCATCCACCTCAACAGTATGTTCTTTTTCTTAGAAAGCATCTTCAATCTCCTATGTAACAATGGTGGTCTGATCTTCAATACATCAGGTTTGTCTCCATCCTGCTGTGGCATTTAAAATATTTTTTTTTTTCCAAGTAGAACTGTAGTTCAGAGATGCCAGGAACGTTTTCCGTCTGGTCCCGACCTATTATAATTCTATTATATCGTACCTTTTTCGTGAAGATTTGTTTTTACTTTTGTGATCGCCCTCACACTTCCATTTCACAACTGTTTTTCTGTAGAAACATGTAACATTTGGGAAAGTGTACATAAATAATGATTTTTCTGTCAGATTAATGTCGTTTGCACTAGCATGATATTATGGATGTGCTTGTTCAAGCGTGTTCGTGCTAGCATGTCGCCATGCTAGGCTAAGATAGAACTGTCAACCTGACCAACCCTCTTAAAACGCTCAATATAACCTAAAATTAATATGCAAGAAATTGCTGGAAAGACAAATCGAAATTGTCAACTTGCTCAGAGAACGAAACACACTTTGGAAATTATTTCGGAGACAAGGAAAGAGTTTCAACTAAGCAGTTTATAATGAAGCAATGTGATAATTATAATGTTATACTTATTAATTACTTTCCGTGTCCAAGCATCACGTCATACCGCATGCATCCAGCATTCAGCGACATGGATTAAACTGTCATTTGCCCCCAACATCTCGCAGCTATTGCATGTTTCCTGGAAGTTTGGCAGGTCATCAGTAGTCTGGGTCTTCTAATGCACCAATCACACGTGCCATCATCTGTGTATCCCCATCTCTTTATTTACCATTTGCACCATGATACACCGGCTCGGATTATGTATATTGACTTTCATCGTGTGCATGGTAGATTATGTAAGGTGCACGTTTCTAAAGAAGTTAGATACAATTGTAACGGTGGTTATCATTCATCATTTCTTTTTTGACGGTGTATCTTTGGAATATACTACTTTTGTGATTACCGATTTTAAAAGAACATGTTTGACAAAAGCGTATTACTATTATGTATACTTACACAACAACTGCCATTAAGATGACATTGCCATAAGATGGTAAACGTGTTCCCTTCCAGCTGAATAGGATAAACCATATCTATTATATTAAACATTAATTGGAGCCACGTGTTAATATATAATATCCGAATACACTTTTTTACGGAAGCGATTGCGTTCGAAGCTCAAAATTAGACCAATTTGAACGAGACAAACGATATCTTTTTTTTTTATTAAAGAGAAAGCGTACATACTATTCTAAAGCAGAGAGTGATTTCAAGAATGGTCTGGTAATGGAAGACGATTTGAGTGAATATCACAAGGTAAAGATAACTGACTGTTTTTGGTTCTTGTCTTTCTCGTGAAAATAAGATATATTTATCGATTGTGAATTTCGGAATCTTTCTTCTTCATGCTAGTTTATGGGGCAGCATTACTTTATTCTATTGAAGCCCCGATTCATGTATGTGTCTTGTTGCCAGTAATATGCATAGTCACGCAAGAAATGTAGAATGCTGAAGTCTGTCAAATTGTTCTGAGCACAAACATGACGACAGATTGGCGTAATTCATAATGCATATTAACACTTTATTTTGCAAATAACAGTAAAGATAATGCAATCAAAGTATTTGCCGTCAGGGATAAAGTGTGAAAGCCTTCATTGTGCGAGGTCTCAATTGTTTTTAAATGTGAAGTAACTAGTTACTGCTATCAATATTTGGTATTTCCTACTTAAATCAAGTATAAATATGCATCTTTTTGCATCCCAAATATACGTATTCAGACGATCTGTCACTAGCACTGTTTAACAGTTTTGGGTATTATTATATCCCCCTTAATACTTATCTGTACAGCGTATCCACTGTTTCCTGTCAGTATGTCAGTAATGTCTCTTCAACTATAATTGTTGCATATTGTTTAATTATGCTTGAACATTTTCCTTTGCATAACAAGATAAATGAGTTTCAGAAGGAAGGGGCAAGTCATTAGCGATCACATTCTGGCTGGCATTTCGATTCAGTTCGTTTTCAATCAAACTTCTATTTTCATAGAGGATAACTCGCACTCAAATTCTGCCTTTGCTTCAAGACAACGCGCACTCCAATAAAGCACGGCTTCTGCTTCAAACAGCCAACGATTTGAATATTGAAATTCTTACACACCCACAATATTCTCAGAATTTAGCTCTATCAAACTTTTCTATTTTCCTAAAACTTAAAAAAACAGGTGAAAGGAAATCATGTTGTCAGTGACGAAGATGTCATACTAGCTTGTGATAACTGGTTTAGTTCGAAAAATAGGCTACTTTATTCTAAAGGTCTTTTCAAGGTCCCGCAGAGATGGCAGAAATGTATAAATGAAGGTGGTGGCTACATTGAGAAGGAATAAGCACTGTGCCAATTCAACTTTCTCCTCCTACTCCTTCATGATCAGGGTAAAGACTTATGACAAGCCTCTTGTATATATATATATATATATATATATATATATATATATATATATATATATATATATATATATATATATACATATCAAGCACACACCTGGACGGAGTATTTTCTTATTTTAATATTATCAAAACTTTTTTTGAAATACCAGTATCATATATAGTTAATCTATTTTAAATGTAGGAGTTTCGTAGGGCGTATTTGTGTGGGACGATGACAAGAATAGCTCAACTGGCCCACAAATCCATTTCCTAAGAGGCGACTAACCTTGTGATTTATAATGCCACCGGTCAAGTTTAGGTGGTTTGTTAAAAGCAGCAAAAATGGCGTCTTACTTATGATCTACTTTCCATTAGTGCTTGTCTGTTAATATAGACTCGCATATTGGTTAACTACAATTCGCGGTAATTGTCTCAACGCAACGGCGTAATAAGCTGCTCGAGCCCAATCCGCTAAGCAGAAAATCTTCCTACCGACTACATCCAGCTCATACCAAAGCTGAGACCTGTACATGGACATATGCATCTGCAGAAGTGCTGACCGCCTAAGACTAAGGAGAGAGTTCCTAATGTTAGTAAAAAAGACGATCAAACTGATTCCGTCTGTATGTCTATGTCTCACGTTTATTATTTCTAGCGCTGAGGCTGCTTGTTCTTCAAGTAATGAAAATTTCCAGTTAGGTTTGAATATTTGAACTCAAAAAGGAAGCAACTCTTTCACTATGTAATTGATATGTAAGGTAAACACGTGTTTCTCTACACATCAACTTGCAAGTCAAAACATAAATATTACATTTAACATAAATACATGATTATGCCATTGGTAGAAACATTAATTTACCTATCTGAGAGAGACCAGAGCATGAAGTGGACCAACAATTATAAGTGTTCAATACATTAGTACAACAATAATAACATCAAATGAAAGAGTTGCCATTTGAAATACATTCCACATTCAAATAAGAAACCAAAAACCAGAAAGGAAGAAGCAATAGTAGTCCTACAAGAAAAGACAATCGAAAGTTAGAATCAATTATCAAGAAATTTTATGGACAGAAGTAGAAAGGGTAATGAAAGCACATGAGAATCTATTAGGTATCTTGTTAACATTCAAGACAGTCCTCAAGACAGCTGCAACAGAAGCATGTGACAATTCAGAATCAAGAAGAAAATACGGTGGATACCATTGTTGACAGATGTAGTCAACATGATTATACAGATAAAGATAAAGAAATTAGGACACAATTAAACGTTAAAATTAAAATAATTAAATTACAAATAAAAGCAACAATGCAACAATTGAAATACAATAAACGACCGACACTGTTCATGAACAGTTGACAGCAATACTTTAAAGAATTTATCAACTTACCAAAAACTGGGATCAATGACAAACAAGATACCAACGTTAAAGTAATCAAGGAGTTATAATTAACATATCGCTTCCAGAAATCAGAAATGCTACAATAGCTGTTCCACTCAACAAATGTTCCAAGGCCTGATAAATTATAGTTGAGTTAATTATAGCAGCCGATGAGGTAGGTGTATTGTGACTGCGACGATTGTATAACATAATATCAGCCCCACGGGAAATTCCAGAAGATTTGTTAAATGCAATAATAATTCCAATATGGAAAAAAACGTTGCAAAAGAGACTGCACAAAATGCAGACGAATATCGCTCTTGATTCACACTGGCAAAATATTTTGTAATATTCTAGACAAATAGATTACGGTATATCATCGAGCTCGATTAAACGATACACAGATGGACTTTAGAAATAACTGAAACTGCACGGATTACATTTTTTGTCTAAGACAATTATTTGAGAAAACAATTGAATACGACCAGGAACTGTATGCTGCGTTTAGAGGTAAGACATCTGCTTTTGGCAGGGTAAAAATCTTTTTAATATTGGCAAACTATGGAGTAAACGATCACCTAATTCACCTATGCAAAAAGACTTTACATTAACATCCAGTGCTATGTTCGATCAATAACCGGACTGTTATAAATATTTCATATCAATTCTGGAGTACAGCATGGATGTGTGCTATCCCCTGTGTTGTTCATTACACATATAGACCAACTTACAAAACAGCCAACCCAAATGAAGATAGCAACATTTGTGAACTGCAAAATGAATTTCTTTTCGCTGGCGATCAAGACGTCATAGGAACTTCAGACATACACTTTTGAGAACTAAATTCAAAAAGTAAAGAATACAGCATTACAATAACGTAACCAAAAAAACTAAGGTCACGAAAATATATAGAATAGCCTGAGACATCAATATCGCCATTGAAAAACAGCAAATCAAACAGGTGAAAGGTTTCAAATATTCAGAGAACACGTTATCAGCAGACAGAAGAATTACAGCCGAATTCAAACACAGATACAATAAGGTAAATCATATTATTAGACAATTAACTCCAATACTTAATTGCAAGCGCTTGACAATAACTACCAAAATAGCTTTATACAACACGATTCTCGTCATTGCACAACGTTAGCAATGTCAAAACTGGACATTAACGGCGAATGAATAACGACACATCGTTACAGCAGAAATTAAAAGTCTGCGAAAAAATATTAAGTGTAGCAGTGAGAGACATAATCAGAAACAAATATATCAGACGACTGATGGGAACTAATTTAAGACTACATAAAAAAACAGCAACTAAAATGGATTAGCCATGTAACAAGCATATCACCTTACCGCACCCTTCAACAAGCAATGCTGTTTAGATGCAACGGATTCAAGGCCAAAGGCAGACCACACAAAAAAACATAGCTTACTGAAATATATGACCATTTTTTTTTTGGTGCTTTTTTTTTTAGTTCGCCAGCTGAGGCAATGAATGCCATTGCACATTAGGGACACAGTCGGTCTAGTTCTAAAGATCGCGTCAAAACCTGACGCTGACAGACATAATAGGATAAGCGAATAGAAGAAAAATGAAGATTACACACATCAGCAGAAAAAAGAGACATGCAAAAACGGTGCCAAGAAAGTTGTACTAAAAGAAAATTACAAATTTTGAGAAAGTGAAGATCTGGGACACAAATTGGATAATAATTCCGGATAATAATCAAAAGCGGTTTTACAGGACCCCAAAGAACACGGGAAAGAAAGAGTGTCATCTCAAATGTGTAATAAGGGCTCTAATACAGATACAGAAATCAGTTTACGGAAAAGCAAGATTACTTTGAAGAATTGAAAGCAACATTGGAGAAAATAAAGGTTGCTAAAGCAGCTGGACATCAGGGTTTAACATCAGAAATAGACACATACATGGGAAGTGCTGGGGAACTATTCCTGAATGTCTATGAGATGCCTAACGCCACAAAATTATGCCACAGAATTGGGAGATAGCCAGAAGGATACAATTATTTTAAATAAAAAGATGATGACCTACTGTTCATAAAGCTTAAAATCATACCTTTATATAGTGTTTCCAGCAAGATATACTACTTTATGCTACTGGAGAGTAGGTTAAGCCCAAAGCGGTTTCAGAGACAACTGAACTAAGACATTATCTTCACAATCAGTCAACTAACTGATTGAAGCTTTTGATTACAATGATAAAATGTACCTTTGTTTCTTAGAACTCAAAGAGCAGACTTTGGGAAGTCCTGGACATAAAGCACCCATGATCTGTGCTATTCAGAGTTTATAAAATGATTGCAGAAACTACATTCGTACGGTACATCACAAATCAGAGGATGTCTTTACCTCAAGGGTTGCAAGACACGACGAAATTGAATCGTAATATGTGTTCAAGTCTCTGGAACGTGTCAAGCATTTATAATGGGTTCAAGTCACACAGGGACTTATTTTTTTATAAAAAGTTTTTTTGGATTTTTCAAATTGTAAAATGGAATTTATTTTTTGACATAAGTTCCTGCAACGTTTATAAACGTATCCCAGTGTTTAAGGAATGCTTGAAAAATGTTAGCGGAGAAAGATTTGTCAGTATGTTTGAACCAATGAAGGTCAGTCTGTTTCACTCGGTATCAGTCCAGAAATGATGACTTCCAATTAATTCATAAAGGGTCCAACCAGGTAAAAATTGCTTGGAGCAAGGTCTGGGCATATAATGTCAGCAAATGAGGTTTAGCGTTATCTTGCAAGAGCAGGAAGTCCTGCTTGATCAAATATAACGTGCACTGACCTTCCGAAATTGCAAATGTTCATAAATAATAGTTTTCACCGTATCCAGAGAAAATCTTGCCTGTTGTGCAATTTAGCGACAAGTTATGCGTCGATTTTTCGAGGATAAGGCGTTTCAAAATCGGAATTCTTACAAGAATGACTGTAGTGTGTTCAGAGCTGCCATGGCCGGAAACAACCCTCACGGATGTACGGCCTTCTCTGAAACGTTTGCCCATGCAAATGTTCTACTGCGACTGAGTGTCTCATCATCGCATTGTCATTGCAGTCTTATGTACAATTATGGAGGTCGCGAGTTCAAATCATGGTAGCGACCAGGATATTCTCAAGTGGATCATCCGGCAAACATTTTCCATGATCTCTGAGTATTGCAACCAGACACATGTGTGCAGTACCGCTCGCGTTCAAAATCCCTGTGCAGTTGCAAATCGAAAAGACTAGGTTAACGACCGTAGATGTGTTAAAAATTCAGATTACGAACCTTTTCAAATTATTCTAGTGATTATTGCTCCACAGAGAATATGTCGCAAAAAAGGAACTGGGTGGCTAAAACGTCATGTCTTGGTTATGTGGTTAGCGGATCGGCATGGATGACTCCTTACAGGCTGCGCGTTCTCTAATTTACGCTTCCATTAAAATATATAGAAAATATAGATACGAGTTGTGTTCAAATGAAACGGGACTGAACTGCACCAAGTGAACCTACGTACGATGCGCATGGTGACTTTACGTCTTGGGTAAACAGCACATACCAATCGACAAGTTTGCAAAATATTATTATCCTCCGACTCATAGTTTTCTAAGCAGACCGCTGAAAACATGGCGGGTGTGATATGGAATCAGTCCAGAGTTGATCAGCGAGCGGTGATTCGGTTTCTAACAGCTGAAGGATGTCCACCAGTTTATATTCATCGCATTATTCAGGCAGTTTATGGTGATAACGTGTGTCGAAGACAACAGTGAAGCCCTGGACAACGATGTTTAAAGAAGGACGTGAGATAACGCAACAATATTTGTCTGATCTGATCTCGGAAGACTTTCGTTAACTCACGTCCTTCTTTAATATATATATATGTATATCAATGAAGGCATTCTATGTTTTAAATTGTAACTTCGGCGTAGAGAGAACAGTCCCCCACCTGGATTAATAGAGCGTACGCCGAATGGATGGATACACGAGGAGATCCCATCTCGTCGAACCATATTTCTGCAAGTCCAGAGTCGACCATGAGGCTCTACGACTGGGAGAACTATGGTACCAAAATCAGCGGAGGACGTCTTTACCACCTCAGATTCGCAGACGACATCGTCCGTATCACAGAGATGGCCCAGGAAGCAACATAAATGCTTTAGTCACTAGCCACGAAAGGCAGGAAAGTATGTCTAGCTATGGACCTAGGAAAAACCAGAGCTATGCGCAACCGTTTCGCAGAGCCCAAACCAATATTCTTGAGTGGAACGCCAATAGAGGACGTTGACGAATATGTCTATCTGGAAAGGCTCCTCAACATGGAGAACAACATAAAATCTGAGATCGCCAGACGGAAGCGGGCGAGATTGGCAGCCTTCAACTCCATCTTGACAGCAACAGACGTCACTAAGGACACCAGACTACGTACGGACATTTTCGACTCGGTAGTCCTGCCAGCGCTCTGCTATGGTAACGAAACCTGGTCTCTAACAAAAAGCAGCAGAGAACCAAATGAGACCAGCACACGCATCTCTTGAAAGACGCCTCGTGAACAAACCTCTCAGGCAACAGCGGCAGAGTAGCTACACAATAGCGACATCCGGAGAATGTCACACATCAAGGATGTCCTACAGTACGTCAACCATTCCAAACACCGCTGGGCTGATCATATTTTCAGAAGACAAGATGAAAGATGGAGTTCCATAACCACCATGTGGTAACCACGCGACAAAAAGAAACCTCGAGGACGGCCCCCAACTCGCTGGTGAGATTCACTAGAAAAGAACAACATTCACGAACCCACAGACAGACAGACAGACTACTATCACACTAAACAACACTCGCCCGCGACAGAAACGACTGGATCTTGAGTTGGAACACGCTCAAGGGTGACCACCACGTGACGAAGAACGGGTCGAGCTAAGAACGCTGGTTGCGATAGGTGTGTCTTTCGACACATCCGATTACAGTAATTTATTTTTCAGGGACTGGATTTAATTTCCCTTTTCGATCTATAATATCTTTGCCAGGCTGCTTGGTTGCAGTTTACTTCCAGGATTTTGGTCAGCTATGGGTCACCGGCTCTGATGCAAATAGCCAGCGTTGAATGTCTAATTGGTGTTAGCCATCATTGCTTTAGCTTCTGCCCGTGTTAGGATACATGATATGAACGTTATGTGACTAGATTGGAGTCAAAGACTACCCAGACAACTATGTTAATATTTAGTGACTGTCTCTATCAAGCCATATGATGAAACACAACACCATTTTATAATATCATACGGGTTTGCAGAATGTCAATCATGGCACATTGTAGAGGGTAAAGATAAAACAAAAAGAGTCGCTGATGTAATGTGTGAAGTGTTCATATTACGTTGTATAAGTTACTGAATGATTATAAGGTGAACATTTCCTATAATCTCTGCTTTTTCTCTCCTAACGCTAAGTATGGTTCAATTTACATGTATGTATTCTATATAGTAAATCGCATTGATTATGTGTCCATACACATTTGACGTATAAGTTTCGCACTTAAACAGATCCGCGATCATCTGTAAAAATAATTACCTAAAAAAGCAAATACTAGTTTACATTTAGAAGCAATGAACATATCCATTTGAAATTGAAGATCGCGAAACTAGAATTAAGAACAGAGTAATAATTAACTGTCAGTCAAAAATAGCAATGCATAGAAGGTGTTACAAAACTAGTTCAAATGTAATTAGGCTAACCAGAAGCCACAATTTGAAAATAAAGGATTCGTGGACAGGACAATAGGATGGCCTCATAGAAGATGGCTCAATTCAATACATTATTCATGTCAGAGGAAGAAAAGAAGAAAAACGTATGTTTCTTTCTGTTAAAACAAAATATCGATTTTGCAGAAAAAGCAAGATTAAGAGATATAATTAGTTGACATGATAGTACCTTAATACCTTCGTAATACTAATTGTCCATCTAAAGCAAAGATGGTGAAAACATATTTCTTATGTTGTAATATATTATCGTACATCGTTGTAAAGATGCGTCAAAGCGAAGCTGATCGTTCTGCATGTTGAAAAGAAGAGAAGTGGATTCGGTTATAGAGTTATTCCACATTATGCGTATTTAAACGCATGAGCTGTCACTTAGCCTCAGGGTTTTTATTACGTTAAGCGATACGAGCACCTTGTGTAATTATAGTGTTCCTTGCAGAATGGCGCTGTGAAATCGTCTTCCAGAAGGTGGAATCAATTTTGAAATTGTTCATATTCAATAGGACTTGTGGTTGTAGTCTTTCTTTTGTCCATTTCATGACCTATTGCCCATTATTAGCTCACTGTCGATCAGCGCTTTGGGAACGATATGCCCAGTTCATCTGATTTCGGTAGAGTGCACATGCTCAAGAATCTCACCATGTGCAGGGATTCAGAGTTGAGGCCGTTATCCTGCGAACTGTGTCTAAGTAGCCTGCTAAGACAGCTGACGTGAAGAGAGTTGAGTTTATGTGCACATCTTTGGTAGGCAGTTCACGTTCAAGAATGGTTTATATAGTTGGATAGCAGCATTACAAGAAAGACGTTGATCTTGGTAGTAATACTGAATCGTGAGGATCAGCAAAGCACCTGGACCATTCAACATGAATGTAACTGTTATTGCTCTTCATCAGGCCCATGAGTTCGAGTATTTTTGTCAATATTTTTTCGAAAGTCCGTTGACTCGACAGGGTAATTGAGACATCACTTTTTTTTTTACTTATCAGCTATCTCTACTGATTATTAGTATCCACGAAAATGCAAATTAACAAAATATGTTCTGCTGTTTATTTGCTAGCAAGGCCAAACATGACGACCTTCCAAGGTACGTGAGAGCAGATTTTTGAGGTGTGAAATAATGTATTCGATTACGGAACTCGATTTTACCATGAAATACACACAGCTGATCGACATCATTAGAAGTATGGTCGGCAATCAGTCCTGCACAGAGTATATTTCCAATCATAAAACATGCTGGATAGGTCTTGTCAAGAGAAAAGGCTGGTTAGGTCTTGTCAAGAGAAAATGCTGGTTAGATCTTGTCAAGAGAAAATGCTGGATAGGTCTTGTCAAGAGAAAATGCTGGTTATGTCTTGTCAAGAGAAAATGCTGGTTAGGTCTTGTCAAAATAAAATGCTGGTTAGGTCTTGTCAAGAGAAAATGCTGGTTAGGTCTTGTCAAAATAAAATGCTGGCTAGATCTTGTCAAGAGAAAATTCTGGTTAGGTCTTGTCAAAATAAAATGCTGGTTAGATCTTGTCAAGAGAAAATGCTGGCTAGATCTTGTCAAGAGAAAATGCTGGTTAGGTCTTGTCAAAATAAAATGCTGGTTAGGTCTTGTCAAGAGAAAATGCTGGTTGGGTCTTGTCAAAATAAAATGCTGGCTAGATCTTGTCAAGAGAAAATCCTGGTTAGGTCTTGTCAAAATAAAATGCTGGTTAGATCTTGTCAAGAGAAAATGCTGGCTAGATCTTGTCAAGAGAAAATGCTGGTTAGGTCTTGTCAAGAGAAAATGCTGGTTAGGTCTTGTTAAGAGAAAATGCTAGTTAGGTCTTGTCAAGAGAAAATGCTGGTTATATCTTGTCAAGAGAAAATAAGCTCAACACTTTCCACTAATTGCTTACATCGCTGGTTCTAGTGACATGAGAAGAGGGGAGGGGCGAGGGTGGGGGGGGGGGGGGGGGCGTGGAACCTAGTTAGATGACGACGTAAGCGCCCAATGCTGCTCAAAGTCATCAGTGGAAACATCAGTTTATCGTAGTCTTTTAAAAGCAGCTCTTGTCTCTCAAATCGTATTGTGGTTCTCACATTGTTGTGCTACCTAGGCGGCAAGTTCGGTTCGAATATGTTTGTTCTGCAGAGATGTTTGGTTTTTTGTAAGAATTACAATATGCAGGGAGAAACATTGCTTCTTTGTCGCTATATTGACAGTATGGCCAACATCAGTGCATGCTGCTGAAAATTCATCCATCGTGGTATCTTCGTCTTCTTCTTCGTTGGCAGTCAGACAGTAACCATTGTTTTTTTCGAAAAAAGCGGCGGTCATCCTGAGGCTGTCGACACTGCCATAGAGCTTGTCTTGCAGTTCCACTGGTGATGGCCACATCTGCTCTCTCTGATCCTCGTATGTCGGGCAGTTCTGCAGCAGATGTTCTGCGGTTATTTTACCGGTACCGCACGGGCATTCGTCGGTACCACCTATATTTAATTTGTTGAATAGGTGGTACCACAATCTATTGTGGCCAGTGCGAAGTCTGAAGACAACGACCTGCTCTCTTCTGTTCAACTGGTAATATGCATCGTTTTTGGTGTAACCAGTATGTTCGGTTTCCCATTTGGTCATGTATCTGGCTTTAATAAGCCGTTTTGACTCTTCGTACGTCATACTAGTATCTGTTTGTGGTAGTCTTGTACCTTCTTTTGCCAGTCTGTCTGCCTCCTCGTTGCCTTGGATGTTGCAGTGTGATGGGACCCACTGTACCCCTACCCTTTTTGGTGCGGACTGCAGGCACAGTTGACAGAGTGCTGTTCTTAGGTCATTGAGCTCAGTGTTTTTCTGGCTTTTTAGCGCTGTGACTACGGCGAGAGCATCTGTAAGCAGGACTATATGGCTTTCATTTTCTTTGTGTGTCACCATTTCTTCCACTGCCGCCCTCAATGCCTCTGCCTCTGCTCTGAAATTGCTTGTGTACTTACCAGTAGCGAATGACAGTGTTATTTTTCTGCCATTTTGTAGGTTCAGGAATGCTCCTGCCCCACCGTTCTGTGTAGTGTTTGTTACAGAACCGTCGGTGTATGCATGGGTCCAGTCCATGCTTGGTTAGTTTTTCGATAGAAAGATTAGGGTAGTATCTCTCCTTTCTTTTTCAGTCTGGCAGTTTTTGTTTCAAATACCAGGTATATTTTCTACCACTTCTGGAAATATATCCTGCCTCCAGGTAGGTTTTCGTACAGTAGTGATGGGTTTTGGTGTTGTTAGTGCATTTATGGGATCTTCGTGCATCTTTGCTTTGGCTATTTCTGCAAAGTTTCTCCGCTTTAGTTTCCCATTTCCCAAATTGTTTAGTCTCTGGTGCATTGGATGGTCAGTCAGTCTTCGGAGTTTCTCTGACTGCAGCTGGGCTCTGCAGTCTCTTCTATCGGTCATGGATTGCAGTTTTGTAATCTTTTCAAGTTCTACAATTGGCGTTGACTTCATGCCTCCTGTTATAACTCTCATGGCGTGATTTTGAAGTTTGCTAACATTATCGAAGTTCACCTTTGCTGCTGTTGTCCATGCCGCGATGCCATACTCGAGAACTGGTCTCATTCTTCCAGTGTACAGTTTCTTTAGTATGCTATCGTCTGCTCCCCATCTTGTGCCAGCAATTTTCCTCATGATTGCCATTCTTTCTCTTGCTCTCATTCTGTTTTTCTCGATCTGACTTTTCCATTGTCATGCGCCGATCAAATGTGGCTCCCAGATAGTTTGGGTTGTCGTTTGGCTGCAGAAATTTGCCATTTAAACTTAACTTGGTATTTTGGGGTTTGATTAAAAGCGAGATTATTGTGCATGTGGTTTTCTCCTCGTTTATTTTGACCAGCCATGAGTTCGCCCACTCTTCCAGCGATGTTAGAGCCTGCTGCATCCGATTTCTTGCTACATCGTGGTATGACTGTCCTATGTTTATTGCTTATGGTTGAGGGATAATTTAAAATACCATTGCAGTGTTCTGATCAGCGCCCCAGAACCTGTTTGTAATCAGTGCTTCTTTAAAAGTATTGAGAACGTGAGATACATGTTACATTTGGGGTTCAGATACTACTTTGACTGCATAATAAAACCACATTTGAGTCATTTGTTTCAGCGCAGTCATCCATGTGCGTTGTTGTCACTGGGCTCTAGCTGTGTTGAACAAATGGCACTAGTGAACGGTGATCTAGGCGGAGAGTACTGACGTTATCAAAAGCCGGGTATTGACATGCTGGAAGTGGTAATAGCCTAACGATCGTTACGATTTGAAATACATGAGAATGTGAGATTTAAGCACATACCAGACCGACTAAAATTGTCAGTGTCTAACATCGTTGCCGATAATCCTTCAGCGTATTGCTCTAGGTGTGCGACTGTGACGATTAGATGAAATTTTAGTATTAAGATCGGCATTATCCGGGTTCGGATCTTGGTTGTAGTAGGCAGTTCTTCACAATTGAGAATGCCTTACTATCTCACTCGTCAGTTTCCTTCCAGGCGGGTCAAAGGCGATGAGTGTGGAAGGTTGTGTTGTTGTTGACAATCTCACTATGCACTAAAACAGATTAGAGTATAACAACATTGTTTTTCTTACTTGGGTGCTGTTTCGAAAATGAGGATCTGAACGGTGGTCTTGGCCTAGGATATAGACACGCAAAGAGATGGAATTTCATTGCCCAACATTTCCAGAGAGCGATGCACTGCGTGCGTTGAACAGGACCAAGTCGTCCGCGTAAATGAGATCAGTGAAGATTGACTGTCCTTCTTCTTCTTCTTCTTTTTCGTACGCAGTCAGACAGTAACCATTATTTTTTCGAAAAAAGCGGCGGTCATCCTGAGGCTGTCGACACTGCCATAGAGCTTGTCTTGCAGTTCCACTGGTGATGGCCACATCTGCTCTCTCTGATCCTCGTATGTCGGGCAGTTCTGCTGCAGATGTTCAGCGGTCATTTTACCGGTACCGCACGGGCATTCGTCGGTACCACCTATCTTCAATTTGTTGAATAGGTGGTACCTCAGTCTATTGTGGCCAATGCGAAATCTGAAGACAACGACCTGCTCTCTTCTGTTCAACTGGTAGTAGGCATCGTTTTTGGTGTAACCAGTATGTTCGGTTTCCCATTTGGTCATGTATCTGGCTTAAATAAGCCGTTTTGACTCTTCGTACGTCATACTAGTATCTGTTTGTGGTAGTCTTTCACCTTCTTTAGCCAGTCTGTCTGCCTCCTCGTTGCCTTCGATGTTGCAGTGTTACGGGACCCACTGTACCACTACCCTTTTTGGTGCGGACTGCGGGGACAGTTGGCAGAGTGCTGCTCTTAAGTCATTAAGCTCAGTGTTTTTCTGGCTTTTTAGCGCTGTGACTACGGCCAAAGCATCTGTGAGAAGGACTAAATGACTTTCATTTTCTGTATGTGTCACCATTTCTTCCACTGCCGCCCTCAGTGCCTCTGCCTCCGCTCTGAAATTGCTTGTGTACTTACCAGTAGCGAATGACAGTGTTATTTTTCTGCCATTTGGTAGGTTCAGGAATGCTCCTGCCCCTCCGTTCTGTGTAGTGTTTGTTACAGAACCGTCGGTGTATGCATGGGTCCAGTCCATGCTTGGGTAGTTTTTCGATATAAAGCTTAGGGTAGTATCTCTCCTTTCTTTTTCAGTCTGGCAGTTTTTTTTCCAATACCTGGTATATTTTCTACCACCTCTGGAAATATATCCTGCCTCCAGGTAGGTTTTCGTACAGTAGTGATGGGTTTTGGTGTTTTTAGTGCGTTGATGGGATCTTCGTGCATCTTTGCTTTGTATATTTCTGCAAAGTTTCTCCCCATTAGTTTCCCATTTCCCAAATTGTTTAGTCTCTTGTGCATTGGATGGTCAGTCAGTCTTCGGAGTTTCTCTGACTGCAGCTGGGCTCTGCAGTCTCTTCTATCGGTCATGGATTGCAGTTTTGTAATCATTTCAAGTTCTACAATTGGCGTTGACTTCATGCCTCCTGTTATAACTCTCATGGCTTGGAATTGAAGTTTGCTAACTTTATCGAAGTTCGCCTTTGCTGCTGTTGTCCATGCCGCAATGTCATACTCGAGAACTGGTCTCACTCTTCCAGTGTACAGTTTCTTTAGTATGCTTTCGTCTGCTCCCCAGCTTGTGCCAGCAAGTTTCCTCATGATTGTCATTTTTTCTCTGGCTCTAATTCGGTTTCTCTCAATCTGACTTGTCCATCTCATGCGACGATCAAATGTGACTCCCAGATTGGTGACTCGTTTGGATGCAGGAATTTGCCATTTAAACTTAATTTTGTATTTTAGGGTTTGATTTAAAGCGAGAATTTGGTGCATGTGGTTTTCTCCTTGTTTATTTTGACCTGCAATGAGTTTGCCCACCCTTCCAGCGATGTTAGAGCCTGCTGTATCCAATTTTCTTGCTATGGTTAGATTCTTTTCAGAGGTCCACATAGCCAGATCGTCTGCAAACATTGAGCTATGGACTCTTCTTGGTATATTCTCTGTAATGTCGTTTATATACACCAGCAAGAGTGTGTGTGACAGTACTCCCCCTTTGGGTACTCCCTGCTCGAGTGTCACCTTTTTGCTCATCTGCCCTTGTACTTGGACTCTGGCCGTTCTGTTTTTGAGGTAGTGGTTGATCCACTTGTACATTTTTCTCACAAATATCTTTCCAGACTTTGTAAAATGCCTTTTCCAGGTCCACCCAAACCGCTACTGTGTGTTTTTGTGCCTGGTAGGCATCTTCTATTTCCTGGGCTCTGAGGATGACCTGATCCTCAGTGGATCTGTGCCGTCTAAAGCCGGCTTGCTGTGGAATTAGTATTCGTTTTTCTTCCAGATGTCACATCAGTCTGGTGTTTATCATACGTTCCATCAGTTTGCCGACACAGCTCAGTAGGCTGATAGGCCTATATCCATTTGGATCTGTTTTGTCCTTTCCTGTTTTTGGTACTGGTACCAGTTTTGCGTCTTTCCATGCCTGGGGTACAATTATCCTTTTCCAGCTTTGGTTCAGGACCGATAGCAGTTTCCTCTTCGCTGTTTGGCCCAGCCCCATCAGCATTTCGTTTGTTATCCCATCTTTTCCGGGAGATTTCCTTTTCTTTAGTGTTCTCATGGCCTCTTCCATTTCGCTCATTGTTAATTTGGACATCATATGCTCTTCAGGTGCCGTATTGATGTTGTCGTGCCCCTTTTGCTCTTCACTAAGGTCTGTATGCCTATCTGCAGGGACCTCGATGTGGTTTGCTCTGGCATAGTGATCGACAAAAGCGTTTGCAGCTTTTTTACCAGTGAGTAAGTTTTCGCCCTGCTTGATGGTAATTTTTTTTTTTGAAGGCGTTTCGTCATTCATAGCTCTGACTAGCTTCCATAGCTTGTTCCCTTCTTTGTCCAGGTTTAGGCTTTCCGTTTTGTTTTTCCAGCTCTCTCTTGCTGTTTGCATGAGATTGTATTTGTATTTCACCTTGGCGGCTTTGAGGGCGATGTTTGCCTCCATAGATTGTTCTCGCTCTGCCATGTTCCTAGCATGTGTTACTGCATCTTCCGCTTTCTGCAACTCATCATTCCAATAGGGCTTATAGTTTTTCCTAGCTCCTCTTGGGATGGTTTCAGTTGCGGCTTGCATTATTGCCTTGCTTAGGCTTACCACCATGGGCTTCATTTTGTTGTTTCGTGTGTTGATGGTTTCACACAGCCCATCTGTCTGGATTGCAAATCTGTCCCAGTCGGCTCGTTTGTAATTCCAACGTGGGAGCGGTTTTGTTTCCTGTGGGCCTACTTCCATATCAATGTCTAGCATGATCGGCCTGTGGTCGCTACCTGCCAGTTGGTTTAGCACCTGGCGGTCTATTTTATGGTGTATGTCCTGTGTGGAGAAGGCCAAATCTGGAGTCGAGGCGGTATGCCATGTTTTAGAATAGAAACTAAGGCTATCCTCCGGCCTATTGATTAGGGAGAAATTTGTATCTATCTCCCATTCTTCTACTTCGTCATCTCTGCTGTCTGTGTCAGTGTATACCTATCTCTCCGAGTGGCTGTTGAAATCTCCAACTACTATGCAGTTGTAGTCTTTGACTTCCATACTCGAGAGCGAAAGGTCTTTATTTGGGTGGTCCGTACAGATTGAAAATGCGGAGCTTCGTCTCTTGAGCCATTATGTCCACTACTACAATTTCTGCTTGTCCGGTGTGATTGACAGGTACCACGCTACTCGGTATGCAGTTTCTGGTCAGTATCTGGACCCCTCCTTTGTGACCTTCTCTATCGAGACAGAAGGTCTGGAATTCTCTGATTGAGAATTTATGATTATTGTTGAGGTGCGTTTCCTGGATGAATGCCACGTCAATCTTACCTTCATGCAGGTGATGTGTTAGGGAAAGTTTTTAGTTAATGACTCTCTCCTCATTCCACTGTAGTATTTTGAGGGTCTTGAGTTTTTGGTCAATGGAAATTGCCCCATAGCCATGTGCCTTGACTCCACAACACAGGGGTGGATGACCACCAGTAATCAAGGGTGGGCCCCTTCGAGGCGTGAGGCCCGGCACTCTCGCTGCCTGGCGGGACTCCGCAGGATGAACGCCATACGTTTTTCTGATCGGTTGTACTGTCATCATACTGCGATTTACGTTGCACTGTTTCGTTAGGCTTGTGGCCCCGTGCATCCGATTTCAACAGGCATTTCTGTATAGATGCACTCCTTAGCCTTTGGCTGTCCCCAGCCTATCTGCAAGGCAGCAGTTGTTTGTGATCAGAGTCTTCTCTCTTATGGAAGTTGTCTTACAAGTCTGACGAATCTTCACTACTCATCTCTAAAGGATGCGGTAATGAGATGTGATATATGATATGTACTATGTACTGGTGTGTACTAACCCGGAAGAGAGGCAGTCCAGTGTGTCTGTATCCCAGGATCGTCACGTCCTGCCAGAAACGTATCATGTGCATGTGGGCGGGGTAACTCTTTGCTCCCTTTCTTTTCTCGGCGCATTTTCAGTGATGGAACGCCTATCATTCCCCGCCACCTGGGAGGTTGACACAGTTGGGCAGATGTGCAATGTCCGCTAGTATGCATCTCTTCTGCGTCCAATGGTATGGCTGATAGCGTACAGAGGTAGAGATCGAGGCAGAAGTGCATTTAACCAGGGGACAAGCCTGGTAATGTCACGGAGCTGTTTTTCGCCAAGTGTGCGGACAGATCTCATGGTCATTTGGTTGAGTCTCGACAGTTCACAGTGAGGTGGCTACTCTACTGTTTTTGACACCCCGACAAGGAACTAAGTCTTATGTTGGTGGTTTCACACCCCATCGCCGTATAAGGTGAAAATCAAGCAGCTGTCCACCCGCTTTTATCGGCGGACGGCAGAGACCTCTTTCTGCAGCTCTACCGGATAGGACTGGAGCGCGAGCCCCAGGTCCCGACCGAACATGTAGAAGCCTCCTATTGCAGTGGTACTGAGATTTTGGGCGAGATTTCGGCTTACAGGCGTTCGGCCGTAATCCCTCACATGGTAGCCTCGCGCCGTTGGCTTATCAGCCTGGTACGTGAACCAAAGTGTCTGCGGCTCCTCTCGAATTGAGCTGGATTACCGTAGCAACACCCTGTCATTAGTAGGGTACAACTGACCTGTCTTCAGATGGTCCAATTCCTGCACCCGTTAATTATTTTGACCAAACGAATTAATTGAGGGCCTTTGTTTGTCAATGACCAAGTATTTGAAATCTCTGATTTCTGCGAAGTTAAACACGATTTCCGTAGCGTTCTTTCGTTAGAATGTTGAAGAGCTGACTTGTCTTCCGTGAGTCTAATACCAGCACACGTTCATTATTAGCCCAACGGGAGTGATCTCGATTTGTAAGTCGTTCTACAGTATTGTCGTGTTCAGTCAAATTAAGCCGCAGGTTCCATTCCTGGTGGTGCCCATCCGTCAATTCCTTTAGCGAACACTAGATGCGAGACAATCAAGTTACCGAGAGGATAGCCCCAGATTTTCGAGTGTCTAATTCCAGCACCCGTTCCATAGTAGACCCAACGAAAGTGCTCTCGGCATGTCAATCATTTCATTGTTTGGCCGTGTTGAGTCAAATTAAGCCGCAGGCTCCACTCCTGGTGGTGCCCTTCAGTCAATTCCTTTAAGTTTCAGCTTTGCAACCATACTTCTCCCGGAACCCAAACACTTTGGTTTCCCGGAAGCTGCCCGCAGAGTCATCGAAGCAACTCCTGCGGATCGCTAGTCGGCATCGTTTATGGTCAGAACTACGACGGTATCTGATCGTCTTCGCGCCTCTGACTTTCGTTCTTGATTAATGAAAACATTCTTGACAAATTCTTTCGCAGTAGCTCGTCTTGCGGCGATCCAAGAATTTCACTTCTAACGCCGCAATACGAATGTCCCCGTTTGTCCCTCTTAATCATTACCTCCAGTTCCGAAAACGAACAAAATAGAACCGAGGTCCTATTCATTTATTCCATGCACCATTATTCAGGCAGCCGAGGCCTGCTTTGAACACTCTAATTTTTTCAAAGTAAACGCGCCGGCCACAAAGGACGCTCAGCGAAGAGCACCCGTGGGAGAGCGCCGGCAGACGGTAAGGCAGGAGACAACGGGCAGTGAACCGGAGCGAGCCAGACCACCCGCCTGCGCCTGAGATTCAACTACGAGCTTTTTTAACTGCACCAACTTTAATACACGCTATTGGAGCTGGAATTACCGCGGCTGCTGGCACCAGACTTTCCCTCCAATAGATCCTCGTTAAAGGGTTTAAAGTGTACTCATTCTAATTACGGGGCCTCGAAAGAGTCCCGTATTGTTATTTTTCGTCTCTACCTCCCCGTGCCGGGAGTCGGTAAATTGCGCGCCTGCTGCCTTCCTTGAATGTGGTAGACGTTTCTCATGCTCCCTCTCCAGAATCGACCCTGATTCCCCGTTACCCGTTACAAACATGGTAGGCATGTCATGTACCATCGACATTTGATAGGGCAGACATTTGAAAGATGCGTCGCCGGCACATGAGGCCATGCGATCAGCACAAAGTTATCCAGAGTCACCAGTGGGGACGCCGCAACCCCGCGAGGGGAAACGACGATTGGTTTTGAACTAATAAAAGCGCTCTTTCTGAGAGGGTCGGAGCTTGGTAAGCATGTATTAGCTCTAGAATTGCCACAGTTATCCAAGTAGGATCGTGTCATCTAAGGAACCTCGACTGATTTAATGAGCCATTCGCGGTTTCACCGTGAGACAGTGTGAATTTAGACATGCATGGCTTAATCTTTGAGACAAGCATATGACTACTGGCAGGATCAACCAGATAGCTGTCGGAGACGTACGTAGCGCACACACCGGTCCGCGGAGGACGGGTGTGTAAAAAGCCTCACTGGGACGGCCGCAGGGACCGACTGACGGAACGGACGGACGGTTATTCCACCCGTCCCTCACTCCGTCGACCTAGGACCGTCTGACACGGGCCCCTACACGCACCAGACGACCGACCGACCGGGCTCGCTAAAGGAGGGATGGCAGCGCTCTGTGCAGAACGGATCCCAACGACCTCGGCGATGAATTTCACTGGGACTAGAGACAATTTGGCCTGCCGGTCTGCCCTTCTCCCGAGCGTGCGAGAGTCTGACCACCAGCGAGACGAACTGTCGAGCTCTGCTATAAGCCTTAGATAAATCACCACCGACTGACAACGTTTCTTGTTACGGACCAGAGCAGCGCACCTCGGTGGAGGAGATGCAAAAAAAAACCGCATCCCGATAGCTCAAAGGCGGGTAAGCGTTTTCCGCAAGCCCGCGCTATCGCTCCCCCTGGCGGGACTGAGATCGCTTTACGAACACTGGTTGAAATTGAATCGCGGCGAGACAACTACCCCAGATTGACTGTCCAATGGCTATACCATCCTGAGGCGGTCAAGAAGCCAATCGAGTGCCCGGTAGAACAGAGAGAGTGGCGCCCAATCCAATTTTTGCGCCGGTATTCTTGTGTAGCTCCTTTATCAGATTCAACAGGGGGAGGGGGCTGGCGTGTCTATTCCCTGGAGGGCTTTCCATGAAATCCGCCGATTAACTGAGTCGAAGAGAGATTTCAAGCCCACGTATGCAGCGTACACGGGGCGATTGAAGGCCCGCTATAGTTCGGTGAGACGGCGCAGCGCAAGTAACGTCTGTTGTAGAACGATCTTGGGTGAAGCCAGATTGTTCTAGGTGACGTTTTGTGCTCAAGAGAGGCTTGAATCTAGTCAGTAGCACGTGGGCAAACACCTTCCCGCCAAGAGTAGTGTTATAAGCCTGTTATTACTGCACTCTTTGCGACATTCGTTGCCTTTGTACCGGGAGACGACGATTCTATCGTGCCAGTCGGCTGGACCTGTCCCGTCCGCCTTACTTGATCGGGTCGATGGCGTGTTTCAACAGCTCCATTGGGATGTGATTTTCCTGCGGCTCGTCTATCTCTCGAGTTTCCGAATAGCAGCAAGGACTTCAGCTAGAGTAAAGGGGTCGATGTTGGTTACCGTATCTGGGGGAGAATCTGGAGATTCAGCAAACAGATCGGGACATGTCGTTGCTAGTGGGTGGTTAAAGCTAATGCGTGTAGTGCTCCATCTACATGTTCGCTACCTACTTGTATAACAAGCACATGGAGCCGTTGGGCTTTTTGATGCACGTTACAATTTATTGAACTTATTGAATCCAGTCTTCAATAAAGAATTGGTAGAATAAACCCACCACAATGTTGGATATAAACTAGGCTGATTGTAACAGATGGTGACTTTAATCTTAGAATTGCATCTGCCATGTTCAGTTTTGTTTGCTGACGATAGATACTACCAGCATGCCACACGACTTGAGAACAGGAAATGACTAGAGCATCTAGAGTGACGGTGATTTCAAGAAAACACTTCACGTGCATGTACTAAAAATAGCTCAGGCCACAATAATGAATCATGCATTGAAATTGTAAGGTTTTCGTGTTTATTAAAGTCATATAAGTCAGATGGAATAATGATAATGCTATTTTATTCTTCATATTTTCGGGACAAACAATTACCAAATTAATGTTTTGAATGTTCTTCGTCTAGTGGATGTTGTTTTCTGATATTCTCACCTGATCTTGACCATCGGTTAATTCTGTGATCATGTTTAATAATAAATCTAAAAAATATAGCTCTACTGTTTAACTGAACGAGATCATACATAAACGAGAAAAAGTAGTTATCGTGTTTTTGTATAGATAATACAGGCAGTGAACATAATTCCGTTTTGTTGCATACACAATTCATTATATTTGCCCTAAGTTTTAAATCAATGTTGGCGGGAAACTGTCTAACTACTGTGTTGTATATCTTCTGCGTCTAAAAATACTTTTTGACAAGAACACTTCTGATGCTTAATCTACACACGGTAGTATTTATGCGATGCTTATAACTGTTTTTTATGCTTACTCTCTACGCATTATTTTATAATTAATGTGCTAGATTTGGCACTGATTTTCATTACAATGAAAACATAAAGGGACATGAATACGTTTAGGCATAACGTATTAATAACATCACTGTATCCTTAGCGGACTAACTTTCAAATCATCTTTAAAAAGTATATCGTAATCAATAATATCGATCCTTACATTCTCGGTATTATTACAGTGTATGGTCCTTTGATATTTGAGGAGTAACGTCGAATTGTTTTAAATAATTATGTTAAAACAGTATGCTATATACATCTTTTTTTTGACTGTATATAGTTAAAAAATAATATGCGAACATATCAAATAAAATTCGATCACTCCGTGCCATCACTGCCTGCGTTTTTTCAGATCCCAGATCTGACTACTCAGCCACCTTCGCACCCATTCACAATCCCAACCTACAGACTACTCAGAAGAAAGAAATGGACTAACAGATAAACAGTCTTCAACACATGTGATGCACGAACAAAATCAACACAATTTAGTTAAATACTTCATTTTGTTTGAAGATTACAACGTTTGCAGACAAAAAGAGAGACAGAAAAAACAATTATAAATTGCAAAATCTGATTCATGGACAAAATATGGATAGCAAGTAGCAAACTTATGTACATCATTACCTATAAATGTGTACTGAAGCATCAAGACAGTGAGAATGAGAAAGGACACATTCAATGTATCGATAATTTGTAACAATAAGTTTAAAAGAACCACTCACCAATAGCCAAGACGCAAGAAAAAGACATAATGATTTAGCCAGTTACTAAACCCTGGACAGTATGGACCAGCAGAGCACTAGATGGATAATGAAACAGAGCAGCTTAGAAATATTGAAATCAAAAGTCATAACGAGACAGCAAAAAAAATAAGGCAGCAGGCATAGGTCACAACAGAAATGGTCCTAGCCTGCAAGACATTTGCAGTGGACCGGCTAACCATAATAATTAACGTGATCTGGACGTCGAGAAAGGTACCGGCAGACTGACACCGAGCAATCACCTTTTACATCTAGAAAAATAAAGGCGACAAACAAGAGTGCGAAACGTGTGGGGGATCTCTCTTCTAAGCCACAAAATATATGCACAGATACTAGAAAGAAGAGCAAGACCGGTACTGTAACCCAACTAGGAAATAATCAGTTAGTGTTCGGAAAAGGAAAGATCTGCACAGACGCAATATTTGCATAGAGACAAATATGCAAACAGCCTATACAATATGATGGAAACAACAGCCTTATATTTATAAATAGAAAAATGCGGTCTATATAGTAAACATATGGAAATTATAAGATCCAGGGCAGATTATATACTGCTGTCCTCGTCTTAGTAAGATCAAGGCACTATTATCATGACAGCCAGTGTGCAGCAAGAAGAACATACGGTACGTTGGAGTGGCTCTCCATGTCATCAGACGTCAGACAGAGTTGTGGTCTCTCCCCACTTCTCATTGTCACGTATATGAATAAAATCACCCAGTAGACATCAGAAAAAAGAGACAATTAATATAGGTAGAATGCTCACTACACATGATATTATCTGACTGAAACATAAATAAAGCAGGTACAAGAATTTCGATATGTGGGAACTGTTGACTGAGGATGGCAAACTCGATAGAGAAATAGAGACGAGAGTGCAGGCGGCTAAAGATATCACCTATTAGTTGTCTCCACTACAAAAGATAGTATCTTGATCCAAACCCTGTTCAACCAGTGCCAAACATGGGCATTGAATAAAGCCCAGGAACGAAAGTTAGTCATCTGCGATATGCGGTTGGAATAATGTCCTGCCGTAAGTACATTGAGCAGCATAGAATTTATTGGTTTGGTCACATTGTGAGAACGTAACCAGGTCTTATTATTCATGCAACCTTCTGCGGCAGGGCATCAGGAGGAAGGACGAGAGGTAGGCCAAGAAAAAGGTGGATAGACAGCGTAAACGAGATCTGCCGTAAAATGGGGAAACATGTTACTCGGGTCGTGAGAGGCAAAAGGTAGCCTTTGGGCTACAACCCAGTAAAAAGTGAGACGACACAATAAATATAATTACATGGTTTCACTTTGGCTAGATGATGACATTGTAATATGTGTGACTAATTTTTACAGGTAATACATTTTCGTTGATGTGTTTGAACAGACAAAATAAAAACGCATCAAAAGTCGGCAAGTATAATACTGAGTTTTCTGCTTGTTGCTTTCCATTTATATAATGGAACAGTATACACATGTATAAAAAACAAACAAATACCCCTGATCACTTTTACATGGAATGAATTGATAACACAATGTCATTATAAATGTAAAAACAAACTTATAGTGATGCATGTGGCACAATAACGATATTGACTATGACAATATCTACTGCTTTTCTTCTAATCAAGACTTTAAAAACAGACAAATACCAATGTAATACATATTTATAGTTTTTTATCATAAATATAATTTGTATCAAATTTTTTATCAAGCATTTATCGAGAATAATTAATTTACTTTGTAGTTTATCCAGGTTCGAGTTTAGTAGAGTCAAATCAAGTTCTCTGGCTATGTCGACTGCGAGTAATGTTTTATGCCATTACTTCACAGTTTTACAGGTCTTAAAGGGCAACGTGTGCAAGTTGGTCGCTTGCCTGGTTACCTCATCCCTCATTTCTAAAAACTGTTAGCCAAGAACTCAAACAATCAGTCGAATTTAATCGGTTATCGACAAAAATAATTACACAAACCAGTCGGAACATATGTCTGATCACGGTACTTTTCTCTCTACATCACTGCTCCAAGATATATGTTTGAGCTATTAGGTAGTAACAGATGGTAAGGCAACACATGTGGCAAACGAAATGATAAACTACAGCATTGTAATCGTGGAACTGACGAAGTACAATGGACGGGTGTTGCAAATGTACTTCTGAGCTAGGAGATATGCTGTTGTTCTCAGGACTCGCAGAAGCAGACGGGATCATGCCAAGAGTGTTTCTTCAATGTTATCATCTAAGGCACATAATTTGTTAGTGAATTGGGAGGCACTGTGAACTATCATTCTACAAGATTGGGGACGGCGTGGGCTAGTGGTTAAGTTACACGGCTCACAATCCGAAGGTGCTGGATTCGCTCCGCATCACAGCACCGGCCGTTACCCTGGGGAAGCAAACCCTTAGAAAATGAAGGAAGAAGCAGACACTTACATAAATTGCATGCTGAAGTCAGATGCGCTGGGCCGACAAACGTAAAGTAAAAACATTAGTGCAACGCACAGCACCTTGGGAAATGAAGAAAATAAGGCTAACGCAAAGAAACAAAAAATACTATAAGCCACTTTCAAAACTACTTGTAAAGGGATGCAGATCAACACCCCCCTCCTCCCCACCCCCCCCCCAAGCAAATCCCCTACAAAATACAAAACTTGCATCCGCAAAGGATTACTTCTTCGACATACTTGACGAAGAGATCGACACAGGTAGGAAGCATGATATCACAGTGCTAATATATGACCTACATGATAAGGTTGGTGATCGTAATAAACGGATTTTGAAAAAAAAATCATGGACAAACGTGGTCTTGAAAATAGTGATGATGTCGGTGATCGATTTGTTGTCGTACTGCTTCACATGAGTTAGTGATCGGTGGCATGATCTTCCATCAAAAGGTAATACGTAATGCAAGGTGTGTCTGTCTCCGGACCACAGGAGTGGCAAACCAAATAAACCGTATCTGAATTAGAATGGAGTTTTGTAAAATTTATCAGAATGGCAATTTGTAAAGAGATGCTGACGTGGGATCCGACCATCATCTCATAAGTAAAGTAAAGTAACCCATAGCATTACTGTCGTAGAGGTGTGAGGTGTTAGCGATCTCACATTTCAAAGGCTCGGCTATATGAGGGCGGGAGCCATCTTCTCTCCCATCGCCGCTTTTACTTCCTGGACTAAACCCGTACCCATTTAAGGCTGGGTCGACCCTGGAGGCCTTGCGGTCTGAAAAAAACATTACCACCTCAACTGGGGAATGAACATAGGACCACTCAGATTTGAAGTCAGCGCGCTAACCACTGCGCTACGCGGCTCCCTTCATCTCCTTACGACCCAAGTAAAGATGAAATAAGGAGATACATTATTACACATTGAAATACAAAGATCAATCTAATGCAACAGTTGCCGCGGGAGATGAAGATAACTCGTTATGTACTAAGCTTCAGCCTTGTGAGGTTGGGTGTCAAGTTCAATTCTATGTTGGAGGAGTAGGTTTGCCAACATAAGGCACGGATGCAAACGAAATTTTTTTTTTTAATGTTCACAAAAGAAAGGTGCGGAAAGCTGAATTGAACAGCTTCGATATATTTGACAACAGAACGATGATCCTTAGATTTTACAGCGCTGCTCTTAATGAGATTTAGTCCAATGTTAGAAATGACAAGATACTGCACATCGCTGAGCTGGCATAAACAGAAGAGGAAACGGCTGCAAAGGAGATATGGTTAGCAAATACTAGAAAGCTTACAGAGAAATTCAAACAAGGCAGGTGTTCCATTATTGGCAGACATGAAAACGTGCTTACAAATACTATTGAGCAGATTGAGAGATGGGCTGAATCTTTTGAAGATTTTATAAGTAGACATATTCACTAAGTATTGAACCAGCTACAATAGATCAACCTCTCAATTGCAACAGATGAGATTAAGGAAAGCCACATTTCGTCTACAAGATGGAACTGTCACAAGTCTGCCGATATCTCTGATGAATTGATCAAGGAATTTTGTAATAATTGATCATATATCAATGTCCAAATTGTTTATATATATATATATATATATATATATATATATATATATATATATATATATATATATATATATATAAAGAACAAAATTGGTCCAAAACCGAGCCCTGTGACACTCCACATTTTACTTCGCATCACTCAGAATACTTCTTATTAAAGTCCACTCTCTACCTTCTTCCCGTTAACCAATTTTCAATCCATTTGGCAACTTCCACACCTATTAAATGTGATTTGAACTTTCGAAATAATCTTTGATTATGTAATCAAAGGCCTTTGCAAATTCCAGATAAATTATCAAAGGCATTTGTAAAATCTAGATAAATAACATCCACCGGCTCCTCTGTATCTATCATTTCAGTAACCTCCTCCATGAATTCAAATAGATGTTTTCAGAGCAATCTCCCTCTAGTAAACACATGCTGACTATTTCTGCTTAGATTAAATTTGTCTAAATGTTTTACAATATTTTCTTTGATTAGTGACTCTAGCAATTTGCAAATTATGCTCGAAAAACTTACCGGTCTTCAATTTTCTGTATCTCAAGTCTTGCCTTTTGTGAATAATGGGATGACTCCTGCATCTCTCCAATCCCCTGGAACAATCCGTTCTGCAAGTGATTGAAACAATAATAATTGTCTTACTGAAATCTAATAGTAATATAACCGGCTTCTGCTTCGCTGCAGACTATTGATATTAACGAGTACTGCTCTCTAACTGGATACCAATGGTATTGACAAATACCGCTGTCTCTCTGAACATTGTGTTTACCGTTAATTGAAGGCCAATATGAAAATGTATATCAATACTTTGCTTATTTAATGACACCAATCAATTATTTCTATGTGTTTTATTTAAATTAACACTAATAGTCGACTGTCTAGATGTGGCCCTTATCTCACCCGTAATAAAAATGTGTTGGTTTATAGCTCGTATTACCCTGCCCACATAATACGGCAAGCTTATTCATCTTTTACATGGCTCTCGAGTCCATTCTAAATAAGACAAGCTTGTTAATATTTTGCAAAAACTTGCTACTTTACGTCACAACTGAAATGTCAAGTTTGGAAAATAGCTCTGCTAAAAAGTGGTTGATAATAAAACGACAATACACATAATATTTTGAAAAAACAATGTAATACATTGTGAACTTTCTAGACAGTATATCAAGCTTAATTTAGTTTTTTTCGGGCATGTATTTTATAACGTTACACTACATTTCAGTTCTTCTTAGTTGCTCCTCTTCAACAACTGTGGGTGGGGGATGGGAGTGGCGGGGAGGGGGTAGGGAGGGGTAGATGTAATTCATTGCATTATTGAAAATGACTTTGCGGACAAACAAGTGATTGGCTTCTAGCGTCATTGACTGATGGAAGAGCAGTCCAATTTTGGTCTTTCTTTTGGTCACTATTGAGCAATATTGTCGTTAGAATTATAATGTTTACCCACAACATAAATTAGTATATCAAATGTATTGCGGGAGGGTTCTGGAGTAAATAATTTGCCAACACTAGACACAGATGTAACGGGAATTCAACATTTAAGAAAGGTCTTGATAGCGACTAACAGTCCTCATCTTTCGACTTTAAACTGCCAAGGGATCGTCTACGTGACAGTTTTTGCACGGGACATCACAGTTTATCGTTAGTTTCCAATAAGACTAGGCGCCGATCCCATTTCCATTGAGACTATGTGGCTCTTGAAACTTGCGTGCTTTGAACACCCCCGTTTCCCTTTCCAGACCTAAAGGAAGTGTCAACATAACATTATTCCATGTCTTTCTATGCAGCAAGACGCATCCCTCATCTGCGTTCCTTTGTTAAATTCCAAATTGCAACTATTTTGATTTCTTTTCTAGTACCTGATGTAAATGATTTATGAGTGCTAATTTATAATTATAATTTGGCTAAGCGACTATTTATGTCGAGACAAAAATGTATTTTCTTGTACTAACCTCACAGTCATCATTTCTTTCTCCCATATCAAATGTACTTCATTCTTAACCGCATTGTATTTGTAGATATCAAATTGGCACACATGTGAATTAAACTCAAATTGCACCGACGTTCACTAGAATGACTGTTATAACGTATGAGAACACAAACATTGTCTAAATTGCAGTTCTAGAATAAAGCCTAGTTATTCATTTTACAAAAACATGTTGTAGTTTTTGTGTTACTTCCCTGATGTTAAACATTACATCTACATATTTATTTATTCTTCAGTGTTTTCCTGCTGGTTTCTTGTATTTCCCAGTATATTTGAGGTTAATATGTGATGTTCTTAATGATTTAGTAACTATTATCTCGTGTCATGCCTCGAGGGGAAAGCGATAATTTCCATTCACAACCTTCTGTCTTTGTAATACTGAACATTCTCGTTATTTAGCGAACCATCTTTTACATGATACACCAGATCTTTCCTGTCTGGCTAACTCGGATTATCTGTTCTTCCATCTGTCGCGTTGTTGCTGGTTTTTTTTTTAACTCGTAACTTTCAAGTAATGAGTATAATGATTAACATTCAATGTATGTATATATTAATTAAAATTACCCATATGTGTATAATGATTAACATTCAATGTATGTTATTGTATACTCTGGACATGCAAGAAGGTTAAACCACTTCCACACAGATTGCTTGAGGCGAATATTCCACATCCGATGGCAAGATCGTGTTACTGACATCGAGGTTCTCTCGAGGGCTAACAAGCCAGCATCCATGCACTGCTAGTAACAGTATGCCTAGGATGGGCCGGACAGCTCGTCCGTTTGATAGACGAACAGCTCCCAAAGAAGCTTCTCTACTGCGAGCTGAGAGAGGGATGGCGCGAGAGAGGGCGCCCGAGGAAACGTTTTAAAGACGGTCTGAGGGACTCACTAAAAAGTTGACAGATAGACGTCGACACCTGGGAATGTCTTGCGCAAAACATATCTGACTGGAGAAGCGCAGTCAAATTGGGTGTAGCTATCAGCGAAGACCACCGTCTTGTTAAATCCCATAGCAGACGCCAGACCAGGAAATCACAAGCAGTAGGAACACTTACCCCTTTTACAGACATCGTGTGCCCGTTATGCAGCAGATTTTGTCGTGTCCACATTGGCCTGTTCAGCTACATGCGCACCCACACCAAACATGGGAATCTGTGAAAAGGATGATGTCGGCTATCCTCATCGACAACTATGGACAGATAGTATGTGATTAATGATTAACATTCAATGTATGTGTCTATTCTTTAACATTCATTGTGTGTGTTTATTGATTAACATTCAATGTATGTGCCTTTCGATTAACATTCAACATTCACATTACGTATGCAATATTTATCATTTCAACGAATTCAATTTTTAACATTCAAAGTACGTATGCAATGTTCATCATTCAAAGTACCTGTGAACTGTTTAACATTCACAGTATATATCGAACTATTTCTGACAGTCTTCTGTTTCATGCAGTGGTCTCTGACGAGGAAATACAATATATGTGTATTATTTGTGCTTGTTATTTATAGCGCTCAAAGGCAATAGTGTGCTACGGGCAGGGATAGGTGGCTGCCTCGGGGAGCTGGAACAGTTATATACGATTATCCATTCTATAATCATCGTTTTTTTCAGGTAGTTCTGTTATTTTATTTCTGTTCTTCAGAGCGAGCAGAATTATATTCAGCTGTCTTACCCCCCAGCCCCCCCCCCCCCCGTCCCCCATTTCTTACCTCGCGTGCTGATGATATCTGCGTCGAACGCTACCGATCAGTATTACGCTTAGTATTCACATTATATGCCAATTTTCGCACCGCTGCGACTGTTCTATATGTTAGTTAATTCATTTGACAAGATTAATGTCACAACAGTATCGCTTTGGAAACAAATATAGCACAGCTTTCACTTTTAATTTACGATTTTAACGAGGTTTGTATTGTTTGTTTGTGATTAATATTATGTAATCATGATTTGTTTACAAATCACATGTGTTAATTATTCTTATTCGTGTGACGGTTAGAAAGTTTCGAAGTCATTGGAATATGTTCAATTGTTGAAACATATTTCTTTCTAGCTATGCACGTGACATCTATGTAATGTTGCTTACGTCTGTGTGGGGTTTACAAACAATTTTCTGAGTGAACTTAGGGGTCCGTTATTACTTAATGTCTCTATGACCCTCTTACTTGTGAGCCTAGTGACGTGTCTCGCATTGCACTGCAGTCAGAAGGACCCAGGTCGTCTTCTTCTTCTTTGTACACTCTCAAACGTCAACTTGTATTTGTTCGAAGAAAGCAGCTGTTATCCTAAGGCTGTCGACACTGCCATAGAGCTTGTCTAGTGTTGCCACTGGTGCTGGCCACATGTGCTTTCTCTGGTCCTCGTACGTCGGCCAATTTTGCAGCAGGTGTTCAGCGATCATTTTCCCTGTGCCACACGAGCATTCGTCAGTATCACCTATCTTCAATTTATTGAATAGATGGTACCTCAGTCTGTTGTGGCCTGTGCGGAGTCTGAAGACCACGACCTGCTCTCTTCTGTTCAGTTAGTAGTAGACATCATTTTTTGTGTAGCCAGTGTGTTCTGTTTCCCATTTGGCCATGTATCTGGCCCTAATAAGCCTTTTGGACTCTTCGTAGGTCAAACTAGAATCTGATTGTGGAGGTCTTGCACTTACTTTTGCCAGTCTGTCTGCCTCCTCATTGCCATGAATGTTACAGTGGGATGGAACCCACTGTACTACTACTCTTTTTGGTGCCGCCTGCTGGCATAGTTGACAGAGTACTGCTATTAAATCATTAAGTTCAGTATTTTTCTGGCTTTTTAGTGCTGTGACCACAGCAAGGGCATCTGTGAACATGACTATATGGCTTTCATTGCTTTCGTCTGTGACCATTGCTTCTACTGCAGCCTTCAGTGCCTCTTCCTCCGCTCTGAAATTGCTTGAGAATGTTCCAGTTGCACCCGACAGTGTTATTTTTCTACTATTTGGTAGGCTCAGGAATACCCCTGCCCCTCCCTTCTGTGTTGTGTTTGTTACAGAACAGTCGGTGTATGCATGGGTCCAGTCCATGCTTGGGTAGTTTTCCACCATGTACGTCAGGGTTATGTCTCTTCTTTCTTTTACAGTCTGGCTGTTCTTGTTTCCAATATCTGGTATATTTTCTACCACCTCCGGAATGATATGCTGCTTCCATGTGGGTTTGCGTACAGTAGGGATGGGCTTTGGTATTGTTATGGTGTTCATAGGGTCTTCGCTCATTTTTGCTTTGACTATTTCTGCAAAGTTTCTCCGCTTTAGTTTTACATTTCCAAAATCTATTTATTCTCTGATGCATTGGTTGGTCTGTTAGTCTTCTGAGTTTCTCTGCTTGCTGCTGGGCTCTGCAGTCTCTTCTGTCGGTCATGGATTGCAGATTTGTAATATGTTCAATTTCAAGTTCTACAATTGGCGTTGACTTCATGCCTCCTGTTATAACTCTCATGGCCTGGTTTTGAAGTTTGCTAACTATATCAAAGTTCGCCTTTGCTGCTGTTTTCCATGCCGCATGCCATACTCGAGAAAATGGTCTCACTCATCCAGTGTAAAGTTTCTTTAGTATTCTGGATCCAGGTAAATTTCCTCGTTCCCATCGGAATATGATGAAAGTCGTTGAAATTCGCTATCAAAGTATAAATATCAAATACGAGTGGCTTTCGCAAAAACAACAACAAAAATAACAACAACAGCAGTAACAACCTCAAACATCTAACGTATATGCTTCTTCAATTCGGTTTGATGTAAAACTTCAGAAACTACACATGCATTTTCAACAAAAAATAACATTCAAGTAGCAACTAATTCGTTGTCCAATGGGTCGGATGATGGAGGAAAGTATACCTGGTATGTAAGCTAGTCAACTATTGACAATGCAGCTTATGTATATGTCCATATTCATTTGTCCATGCACTGATTATTCAAGATAATGATAAGACAATATCCACTGCGACTGTCAATGACGATGTCAAAGCTAGATAGTTTCTTTTTGATCGATTTTCGATTAACAATATACTATCATTTGGTAGATTTCGGAAGGTTTACTTCTTTTAATAAAGACGTCATGCTTTTTAAACCTGGTATTGTGTCATCACGAGCCACCTGACACACTTAATTGAAAGCAACAGTCTAGACTGGAGGTCTGCAATCACATTAGTGAATGGTCTGTGGGTTACATTCACCTAACAAGTATTATTAAAATCACAATAATTGTCTGGAATTGTATTACCAATATGGTGTATATATGATATATATATATATATATATATATATATATATATATATATATATATATATATATATATATATATATATATATATATATATATTCTTCTTTTCGCTTGTAGATTGTGCCTTTCAGCGGCATGTTATGTAAAGGTTTCTTGATCTGTCGGAGTTATTATCTTCATACACGGGTAGCTTTACTGCTTCTGTTATTTCTGCTATTCATCGTTTTCGTGGTCGGCCCTTGACTTTGTATCCATTGCATCTGTACAGCATTCTATTGTCAGGTGTAATATCTGGTGTGGCCAACCATTTGGTTTACTCCCTCTTGATGAAGTCTAGCACTGGCGTTCTTCCTTCTTGTATCCAAATATCGCCGTTATATATCTAATATCTAATATCTTATTATTCCCATTCTTCTTACTACAAGCATTCCGCGAAGGCATTTCATTTTGTTGTTACAATGTTTCTGTTATCTTTATCTGTTAATGTCCAATTCTGGCACATAAAGCACAATGTGGGCAGGAATACCGTGTTGTATAACGATCTTTTGGTATCCATTCTCATTTGTTCACATTGTAATATCGGGAACATTTGCCCAATGATTAGACATGTTTTTATAAATATTTGATAGATTTTAGTGCCAATTTTGCCATCTGCTGATATAATGTTACCCAGGTACGTGAAATATTTCACATGTTTTACTTGAGGGTTTTGTATAAATCTATGTGATTCTATGTTGTATCGTGCAATCGTCATAGCTTCAGTTTTTTCAATGTTGTTGTTGATACTGTAATCCGTACATGCCGCATTAATATTGTTGATACATTCCATCAGTTGTTTTTTGGACCTGCTATTATTACTTGGTCATCAGAGAATATAAGTTAATTTAAGTGTTCACTAAGGATGTTTCCCTACTAGTGTTGGCTTTTTTTTTTATATATCACGTCTATGTATGTAATAAACAGTCATTGAGATAATACACAACCTGGAATCACTGATCAGTGACGAAGGCTCGCAGCCTGAGATAGTTGCCAGAATAGCACAGACAACAGCGGCGGTTACGCGTTTGAAACCCATTTGGTAGGATAAGCGGCTCACCCTCAGCATAAACGTTAGACTAATGAGTGCTCTCAATATTGGTGTATGCCTCTGAGACTTGAACCGTTACTAATGATATATAGTGTAGAATACACTCAATGGAAATTAGCTGCTTTAGAAGACTCTTAAGTGTTACGTATAAGGATCGTGTCACGAACGTAGAAATACGACGAAGAGGGGAAAACGCAATTTGGCCGGTTGATGATCTGTTCAGAGTTATCAACAGGCGAAATATGGCTTATTATGGGCACGTCACGAGGTCCAGCGGAATTACAAATTCGATACGGCATGGTTCCGTACCAGGAAAGAGAGGTCGATGACGTCTAAGGAAGAGATGGGCAGACACCGTCACTGAGTGGTCAAACCTTAGTTCCTGTAAGGCACGACTGGAAGCAACGGTGAGAGAAAGTTGGCGTGGAATTGTGGGAGTGTCCCCCAGTGTGCCACAACAATCCGATGGGTTACGGGATGAACTGAACTGAACACAACCTTGCCGTCCATCGCTAATAATAGCACATGTTTTGGCATATCCTGCATTTCTCCTGATGGTTTATTGGCTATTTATATAAAGACATTTACATAGATTGGTCAAATTTTTATTTACTCCATAACGTTATAATGTTATCCACAGTGGGTATCAATCCCCTTGATCAAATGCCTCCTATTGGTTCAGAAAAGCAACGTGTAACGTCTGATCATACTCTATTGTTATCTCTGCTAGTTGTCTAATTGCGAAGATCGTATCAGTACAGCTCCTGTTCTTTTCTAAATGCCATCTGTGCTTCACTATAAATAATAAATTGTCTTTTTCATCTCTGCAGATGGTTATGAAGCAGGTATCTTTTTTGACTAAACGGGTTTTTTCTCCTTTTGACGTATACGATTATTTTCTAGTCTCTCTCTCCGAGTAGCTTCAAGTCTCTCTCTCCGAGTAGCTTCAAGTCTCTCTCTCCGAGTAGCTTCAAGTCTCTCTCTCCGAGTAGCTTCAAGTCTCTCTCTCCAAGTAGCTTCAATTCTCTCTCTCCAAGTAGCTTCAAGTCACTCTCTCCGAGTAGCTTCAAATTTCGCTAGAACATTTCGGAGTACGTCTTCCATGTGGTTCGCACTGCGGCTGAGTTTCCCCAAGCACTATGGTCGATGGAAAAGGCTGTCATTGATGCCTTGAAAACATCTTTATATCTGAAGAGGTGTCTGCCTGGGAATCTCCTTCCCTCTGATAGATCACCATACAACACATGTTTTGGAATGCACCCATTGTCCATTCTACTCACGTGACCCAGCCGGACCAGTCTTCTAGCACGTAACAGTCCTATAACAGAAGAAAGATTTGCGCGTTGCAGTACTTATGTGTTTGTTTTCTTGTCCTGCCACCTGATGTTCATAATTTTCCGCAGGCAGCAGAGGTGAACCGAGTTTAGACATCCCTCGTACCTAGAGTATGTCGTTCGTGTCTCTGATGCGTACACCAGAGTGCTGAGAACACATGCCTGATGTATCTGTATAGTTATCTGCAACATCAGTTTAATATTTTTCCACGCCTTCTTGAAAAGGCCGTCAAAAGTAGTCGCTGCTCTTCCAATTCATTAATTTATTTTCTCGTCTAGAAAGAGGGCGCTTGTAATTGTTGACAATTCAGCGGTAGCTAAAATTTGTGATTGATGCTAGGTGATTGCCATTGAGAGTGATGTTTGCTGAATTGACGGTACCTGACCACAGGTCTACTGTCTTTGATACGTTTATTGACAACGAGAACAAATCGCACGCCCAGGCTAAACTGCCAGTTAAATATTAAATATATAGAGCATGAACTGAGTTTTTTTTGTTGTCTATTGATTCGAAGTCCAACTGCAACGCATACGCTTTTGAGCTCATTTCGGCTTTTCTCTACATCTTTGACGTTGTGGTTAAGGATGACTATGTCATCAGTGAACCTCATATGTGTATGAATTACCCAGTATATGTTTATGCTCATATCCTCCTTGTAGATGATTTGTAACAACATCCTGAAGGACAGCTGTAAAAGGCTTTGGTGACGGTGTATCACTGTCCAACGCCACGTTGTATCACTGTCCAACGCCACGTTGCATCACTCTGTCCAACGCCACGTAGTATCACTCTGTCCAACGCCACGTTGTATCACCCTGTCCAACGCCACGTTTTATCACTGTCCAACGCCACGTTGTATCACTCTGTCCAACGCCACGTTGTATCACTGTCCAACGTCACATTGTATCACTCTGTCCAACGCCACGTTGCATCACTCTGTCCAACGCCACGTTGTATCACTCTGTCGAACGCCACGTTGTATCACTCTCCAACGCCATGTTGTATCACTGTCCAACGCCACGTTGTATCACTCTGTCCAACGCCACGTTGTATCACTGTCCAACGCCACGTTGTATCACTCTGTCCAACGCCATGTTGTATCACTCTGTCCATTGCCACGTTGTATCACTCTGTCCAACGCCACGTTGTATCACTCTGTCCAACGTCACGTTGTATCACTGTCCAACGCCACGGTGTATCACTCTGTCCAAAGCCACGTTGTATCACTCTGTCCAACGCCACGTTGTATCACTCTGTCCAACGCCACGCTGTATCACTCTGTCCAACGCCACGTTGTATCACTCTGTCCAACGCCACGTTGTATCACTCTGTCCAACGTCACGTTGTATCACTCTGTCCAACGCCACGTTGTATCACTCTGTCCAACGCCACGTTGTATCACTCTGTCCAACGCCACGTTGTATCACTCTGTCCAACGCCACGTTGTATCGGTATGGTGACAGGTCTATAGAAAAGGGTGACATCCGTTGTGCGTCTGCTGTTTATCTTCTCTTTCATGTGAGCGTATTTGCCTATAATTCCCTAATTTGTTAGGGCAATTGGCATCGCAGTTATTTATATGCTATCGAAAACCTTCTCATAATCTACGAACACAAGGCATACAGGCATTTTGTCCTTCGTGCGCCCTATCCATTAGTTAGTTGATTGAGTGGAGGTTGTCAGTGCTTGAGAAGCATTTCCTGAAACCTGCCTGCTCTCGTGATTGGTTCTCATCTAGTAGCGTATGTATGCGGTTGCCAGTTACTCTGGTGAAGAGTATATACAAGAATAAGAGCAGACAGATCGGGCGATCATTTGCCAGGTTTTCCTAGTCCTCCTTTTTATGAATTAAAATGGTTTTTAATTGGTCGGGCATTTGGCATTCGTTCAGACATATGTTGAACAAAGCAGTTAAATGTCGCGCTAGGTGTCCCTGCCTTCCCGAATTACGTAATTTCTGATTCTCTTTTTGGGCGCTCTACCCGGTTTAAGTTGTTTTATTTCATATATCTACTTTGGCCAAGAGATCATGAACTCCAATGTATTAAATCAGATCTCACGAAGAATAACAGCGGGTTAGCTGAGCATCAAGTCTAGTATACCCCTACTGCAACATATGCGAAACGACAACGTTATGGCTCATGCCTTCAACAGAGTGGTTATTCAAACCATGTTACATCGCTGTGAGGTCTGGAACCTACGGAAAGCTGTTGCAGATTGTCTCTGAGTAGCCCAACTAGCGATGGAGCGAAGAACATTGAATATATCCATTCTAGATCATATCCACAACGCAGATATCATACGTCTAACTTCCTTCTCTAACATAATGTAGCGCTGTTACAAAAGTACAGGGGAAAAAAAATTAAAAACATGTGAAAGTTGATTAAGGTTAAGCTTAATACCAATTTAAAAACACCGAGACAAGAACACAAATAAAAACCTACGTTACGACCAATATGCTTTCATCAGGAAAAACATAAAACAACAATACTGAACTAACAAATCAACACAAAAGGAAAACATGATCTACTTAGCTGATAGTAGACCCAGTCTGTATAAGCGACTGGTTAGGTCAGATGCTTGACTGAATATGAAAATTCAGATGGGCCGGCCGGAAAATAGACATACGCGGGGTGTCACGTTGTGGTGGTCATACAACTTGATCCACCTTCGCGGGCGACCGTGGCTAAAGTGGAGTGATTGCAGAATGCAGGCCTTGGGCCCAACATAATACATCAAGGCAAAATAGCGAAATGAGTTAAACAATATTTGGCTATCTGGCAACATACACACGTGCAGAATTGAATGCCAGGATTTGGAGATTGTTAATATATATTTAAAAGCGTATCATGCCATGTTTAAAATCATTTCGTTATTTTGCTTTGGAGGGTCGTGTCACTGACTTTGCTTAGACAATATCATGATGCCAATGGTGAGCGTTCACGTGTGCACTTAAAGTTGTAGGGACACCGAGACGTGCATCTTCGTGTTCATCTGTTGTCAGGCACGCTCACTTCATGTCTGACTTTGCTGTATTTTCTCAACGTTTCAGTATCTGCCAAGTTTTTCACAGGAATTGTGGTACCTGATGTAGGTTCAGTGAATTAGATCCGTAAGGAATATGGCAGTGGTTGTAGCGCTAATGCTGTTTCAGAAATTCGAAACCTCAATGTGCCTGAATGTTTGCATATTCCACGCTTTGCAGTTATAAATGATGGGTGAAACAGTAGTGCTGAAAAGGTGCGAGCACTTTTCGTGAGGTTTCTCATCTGCTGCAGTGTTGGCTCGATATTATTGAAGATGTGTCGTATTGAATCCGTGTTAATACATACATGTATCATAGTATAGCATGGTATATCATGACATAGCATTGTATAACATAGCATAGCATGGCATAACAAAGCACAGTAAAGTAAACATAACATAAAGTAGAGTAAAGTGTAGTGCATTTTAGTGTAGTGCAGTGTAGTGTAGCGTTGCGTAGTGTTACGTAACGTAGTATAGTTTTCCGTAGTTTTACGTAACGTAGTGTAGTTTTGCGTAGTTTTACGTAACGTAGTGTAGCGTTGCGTAGTGTTACGTAACGTAGTGTAACGTTGCGTAGTGTTACGTAGCGTAGTGTAGCGTTGCGTAGTGTTACGTAACGTAATGTAGTGTAATACAGTTTAGTGGTGTGTAGTTGTAGAGTAGTGTTGCTTAGCGTAGTGTATAGTGTAGTGCCTGGTAGTTGTAGTGTAGTGTAGTGCAGTGTAGGTACAGTGTAGTGTAGTGTAATTATAGTGCGGTTGTTGAGTATTTGTAGTGTAGTTAACGTGTTGTACAGTGTAGCGTAATGTAGCGCAGCGTAGTTATAGTGTAAAGGAGCGTAGTTATAGTGTATCGTAGTGCAGTTAAAGTATATCGTAGTTATAGTGTAGCGTATCATATATATATATATATATATATATATATATATATATATATATATATATATATAATTATATTTATATATATATATATATATATATATATATACATATATATATATATACATATATATATATATATATATATATATATATATATATATATATATATATATATATATATACAGTGTAGCGTAGTCTAGTTATAGTCTAGTTATAGTGTAGCGTAGCGTAGTTATAATGTAGCTTAGTGTAGTTATAGTGTAGTGTAGTGTAGTGTAGTTACAGTTTATATCAATGATGTGGTAACGTTACTGTGTTTTTGATTGCCTTTTGATTGTGGCGTTTTCGTTTCGCTGCTCCTTACTGCATGATCTAAATTTCCCCCAACATAGGTTAGCTCTTCCGTGTGCATCTCCTCTTGGATCGGTCTGCAGTTTTGCCTTTCCAAGATAGCATGCCGGTGCCCAGTGTCTCATGTCCAGTTTACACACATCTTTGAACCTCAACTGTAGCCGACCGACTATCCTTGTGTCTATTCGCCAACTGTTCATATTACATTTTTCTTAGGATGTTCAATTCGGCAATCATGACTAAGGCATCGCAGCAGTCTTCACTGCCATGTATATGCTTGGAGGACTTGTACGAAACAACTCCTAGGCGTATGCCCCTATGTTCGTCTTTGTAATTCTAAGAATGGATTGCAGTCGCTGTAGATGGAATACGCTAAGCGTTTACTATTGCTTGTCTTAGGTTGCCTAAATTTCGCTGCCATGTTGGGTGTGCTGATGATACATACATTGCAAAACGTGCCTTTGGTTTCAGTCGTACGTTTCTGGTTTTCCAAAGCACTAGCTGTGAGATTTTTAAATGTAGCAGCTGTTTGTTTCAGTGCGAATGTACATTTATGAATGTATGAGTAGTTTTGCTGATGGTAGACCCAAGTCAAATTAATTGATACACATCTGTCTCCTCATCATTATCGATCTTAGAAGACTTTTTTGTTTAACCTAAATTTTCTCTCGACTTGGAAAAGTCATCTATGAAGCTCTGAAGTTAGTTCCTGTTTACTCTGGTTGACAATTGCAACATCATCAGCGAATAGGAAGTCACTGATTGTGATCTCCCCAACTGTGAGACTTGCAAGATTAAACAGCCAGGCATCCGACCTAGTGAGACAGTTGATTCCCCATTTGCGTTGCCAAATGCATACTTCATCAGCCCGTCAAATTTCGAACAGTATCAGACAAGTACGCAGAACCGCTTAACATCACTGCGAAAACCAAATAATAGTGATGTGTCGCCGCCAAATTTACTCATCAATCGATCCATGAGGACAGACTGGAGAGATCATCACAAAGAATACAAGTCAGAACATGACAGGATAGACAATTTTGGCAGTACTGGGCAGACAATGATCTTCAGACTCAGAACAGGACACTGTAGACTCAAGACCCACCTACACTGGAATTGGTCTCAGAGACACAACCACGTACGATAGTGGAGGATCCAATCAAACACCAGAACATATTCTGCAAGAATGCCATACATGTGCAGACCAAAGAGAAGCAGTCTGGCCATGGGGAAGCGACCATGCTCAAAAATATGTTGGGGCACCGGCGAAGACCTAAAACGCACAGTCTCCTTTGTGAACCTCACCGGACTAGAAGCACAGCATCAGCTAATCGATGAAGAAGAAGACGCCGCAAAAATTAACTACTCCGTTCATGGTCTCAAGAAACTACATTAACAGTCGTAGCAGTTTACTATGACATCTTATCTTAAATCCAAGATTTAAAAGAGTCCATACCTTACCTGCTAACCAAATCAAATGTCTTTGACAGGTCAATGAAGGTAATATAAAAGGGATGATTCTGCTTGCGTGATATTTCCTGATGTTCCGGAAGAGAAAAAAAGCCATATCGCTCATTGATCATGCAGACCTGTGTGACATGGTTACCGTCTGAACAATCTATTCTCTAGAACATTATTTGGATCCTTGTTTACGTGATCAAATTACTATATCGTGTAGCACATTTACGTGCGCTCTGCTTGTTCTGTTTTAAACCATTTTCATTTGGACTAAATAAAATACGAGGCGTGCTGAAATAAAATAGGACCGAACAGCAACAAGTGAACATACGTACGATGCGCTTGATGAGGTCACTTCTGGTGTATAAATCACATATCAACCCTCAAGTTTGCAAAATATCATTACCCTCCGACTCATAGTTTTCTCAGAATACCGTTGAAAACATGGTGTATGTGATATGCACTCCGTCTAGAGTTGATCAGCGTGCGGTGATTCGGTGTCAAACAGCTGAAGGATGTCGACCAGTTGACATTCATCGCAGAATGTAGGCAGTGTATGGTAACACACGTAAGTCGAAGACAAAAGTTAAGACCTGGAAAACGATGTTTAAAGAAGGACGTGTTAACGAAATATCTTCCGAGACCAGGTCAGCGCATATTGTTTCAACAGAAGATGCCATCGCCAAAATTGATGTAGCATTTCGACTGGACCGTCGCCGGAGCTTACGTTCGCCACACTTTTCTCACCATACACTGTCTGCATTATGCAATGCTTGTAAACGTCAGGAATAGCTGTTACGTAATGTGTGTTACACATAATCAGATACACGTCCTTCAGGAATAGTTGTTACGTAATGTGTGTTACAAATAGTCAGATACATGCACTTCAGGAATAGCGGTTATGTAATCACTATCATCAATAATAAGACGCGTTTACTTCATGAATTGTTGTTATGGAATAGTATCCATAGATAAGTGCAAGCCCCTTGTGTGTTGATTCTTCTTCTTCTTCTGCGTACACAGTCAGACAGCAACCATTATTTTTTCGAAAAAAGCGGCGGTCGTCCTGAGACTCTCGCCACTACCATAGAGCTTGTCTTGCAGTTCCACTGGCAATGGCCACATCTGCTCTCTCTGATCCCCGTATGTCGGGCAGTTCTGCAGCAGATGTTCAGTAGTCATTTTACCAGTACCGCACGGGCATTCGTCGGTACACCCTATCTTCAATTTGTTGAATAGGTGGTACCTCAGTCTATTGTGGCCAGTGCGAAGTCTGAAGACAACGACCTGCTCTCTTCGGTTCAACTGGTAATAGGCATCGTTTTTGGTGTAACCAGTATGTTCGGTTTCCCATTTGGTAATGTACCTGGCTTTGATAAGCCGTTTTGACTCTTCGTACGTCATACTGGTATCTGTTTGTGGTAGCCTTGCACCTTCTTTTGCCAGTCTGTCTGCCTCCTCGTTGCCTTGGATGTTGCAGTGTGACGGAACCCACTGTACCACTACCCTTTTTGGTGCGGACAGCTGGCACAGTTTGCAGAGTGCTGCTCTTAAGTCATTAAGCTCAGTGTTTTTCTGGCTTTTTAGCGCTGTGACTACGGCGAGAGCATCTGTCAACAAGACTATGTGGCTCTCATTTTCAATGTGTGTTGCCATTTCTTCCACTGCCGCCCTCAGTGCCTCTGCCTCCGCTCTGAAATTGCTTGTGTACTTACCAGTAGCGAATGACAGTGTTATTTTTCTGCCATTTGGTAGGTTCAGGAATGCTCCTGCCCCTCCGTTCTGTGTAGTGTTTGTTACAGAACCGTCGGTGTATGCATGGGTCCAGTCCATGCTTGGGTAGCTTTTCGTTATGAAGCTTAGGGTAGTGTCTCTCCTTTCTTTTTCGGTCTGGCAGTTTTTGTTTGCAATACCTGGTATATTTTCTACCACCTCTGGAAATATGTCCTGCCTCCAAGTAGGTTTTCGTACAGTAGTGATGGGTTTTGGTGTTGTTAGTGCGTTTATGGGGTCTTCGTGCATCTTTGCTTTGGCTATTTCTGCAAAGTTTCTCCGCTTTAGTTTCCCAGTTCCCAAATTGTTTAGCCTCTGGTACATTGGATGGTCCGTCAGTCTTCGGAGTTTCTCTGACTGCAGCTGGGCTCTGCAGTCTCTTCTGTCGGTCATGGATTGCAGTTTTGTAATCTTTTCAAGTTCTACAATTGGCGTTGACTTCATGCCACCAGTTATGATTCTCATAGCTTGGTTTTGAAGTTTGTTAACTTTATCGAAGTTCGCCTTCGCTGCTGTTGTCCATGCCGCGATGCCATACTCGAGAACTGGTCTCACTCTTCCAGTGTACAGTTTCTTTAGTATGCCTTCGTCTGCTCCCCAGCTTGTGCCAGCAAGTTTCCTCATGATCGCCATTCTTTCTCTGGCTTTCATTCGGTTTCTCTCAATCTGACTTTTCCATGTCATGCGCCGATCAAATGTGACTCCCAGATAGGTTGGGTTGTCGTTTGGCTGCAGGATTTTGCCATTTAGGCTTAATTTGGTACTTTGGGGTTTTAATGAGAGCGTGAATATTGTGCACGTGGTTTTCTCCTCGTTTATTTTGACCAGCCATGAGTTCGCCCACTCTTCCAGCGATGTTAGGGCCGTTTGCATCCGATTTCTTGCTATGGTGAGATTCTTTTCAGAGGTCCACATAGCCAGATCGTCTGCAAACATTGTGCTATGGACTCTTCTTGGTATATTCTCTGTAATATCGTTTATATATACCAGGAAGAGTGTGGGTGACAGTACTCCCCCTTGGGGTACTCCCTGCTCGAGTGTCACCTTTTTGCTCATCTGCCCTTGTACTTGGACTCTGGCCGTTCTTTGTTTGAGGTAGTGGTTGATCCACTTGTACATCTTCCCACAAACATCACTTCTTCTTAGCTTGACTCTAAGTCCATCCTTCCAGACTTTGTCAAATGCCTTTTCCAGATCCACCCAAACAGCTACTGTGTGTTTCTGTGCCTGGTAGGCATCTTCTATCTCCTGGGCTATGAGGATGACCTGGTCCTCAGTGGATCTGTGCTGTCTAAAGCCGGCTTGCTGTGGAATTAGTATTCGTTTTTCTTCCAGATGCCACATCAGTCTGGTGTTTATCATCCGTTCCATCAGCTTGCCGACACAGCTCAGTAGGCTTATGGGCCTGTATCCATTCGGATCTGTTTTGTCCTTTCCTGTTTTTGGTACTGGTACCAGTATTGCATCTTTCCATGCCTGGGGTACAATACCCCTTTTCCAGCTTTGGTTCAGGACTGATAGTAGTTTTTCCTTCGCTGTTTGGCCCAGCCCCATCAGCATTTCGTTTGTTATCCCGTCTTTTCCGGGAGATTTCCTTCTCTTTAGTGTTCTCATAGCCTCTTCCATTTCGCGCATTGTTAGTTTGGCCATCATGTGCTCTTCAGGAGCCGTATTTATGTTTTCGTGCCCCTTTAGCTCTTCGCTAATGTCTGTATGCTTATCTGCAGGGACCTCGATGTGGTTTGCTCTGGCATAGTGATCGACAAAGGCGTTTGCGGCTTTCTTACCTGTGATCAAGTTTTCGCCTTGCTTGATAGTAATTTGTTTATTTGACGGGGTTTCGTCGTTCATGGCTCTGACTAGCTTCCATAGTTTGTTCCCTTCTTTGTCCAGGTTTAAACTTTCCGTTTTATTTTTCCAACTTTCTCTTGCTGTTTGCTTGAGAGTGTGTTTGTACTTCGCCGCGGCGGCTTTGAGGGCGATGTTTGCCTCCACGGATTTTTCTCGTTCTGCCATGTTCCTCGCATTTGTTACTGCATCTTCCACTTTCTGTAACTCATCATTCCAGTAGGGCTTATAGTTTTTCCTAGCTCCTCTTGGGATGGTTTCAGTGGCGGCTTGCATTATTGCCTTGCTTAGGCTCTCTACCATGGGCTTCATTTTGGTGTTTCGTGTGTTGATGGTTTCACACAGCCCATCTGTCAGGATTGCAAATCTGTCCCAGTCGGCTCGTTTGTAATTCCAACGTGGGAGCGGTTTTGTTTCCTGTGGGCCTACTTCCATGTCAATGGTTAGCCTGATCGGCCTGTGGTCGCTACCTGCCAGTTGGTTTAGCACCTGGCGGTCTATTTTATAGTGTATGTCCTGTGTGGAGAAGGCCAAATCTGGAGTCGAGGTGGTATGCCATGTTCTTGAATAGAAGCTAGGGCTATCCTCCGGCCTGTTGATTAGGGAGAGATTTGCATCTATCTCCCAATCTTCCACTTCGTCACCTTTGCTGTCTGTGTCAGAGTATCCCCATCTCTCCGAGTGGCTGTTGAAATCTCCAACTACTATGCAGTTGGAGTCTCTGACCTCCATACTCGAGAGCGATAGGTCTCTGTTTGGTGGTCCGTACAGATTGAAAATGTGGAGCTTCGTCTCTTGAGCCATTATGTCAACTCCTACAATTTCTGCTTGTCCGGTGTGATTGACAGGTACCGCGCTACTCGGTATGCTGTTTCTGGTCAGTATCAGGACCCCTCCTTTGTGGCCTTCTCTATCTAGACGGAAAGTCTGGTATCCTCTGATTGAGAATTTATGGTTATTGTTGAGGTGCGTTTCCTGGATACATGCCACGTCAATCTTACCTTCATGCAGGTGATGTGTTAGGGAAAGTTTTTTGTTAATGACTCCCTCCGCATTCCACTGTAGTATTCTGAGGGTCTTGATGTTTTGGCCAATAGTCGTTTCCCCATAGCCATGTGCCTTGACTCCACGACACATGGGTGGGTGACCACCAGTAGTCAAGGGTGGGCCCCTTCGAGGCGTGGGGCCCGGCGCTATCGCTGCCTGGCGGGTCTCCTCAGGATGAGCGCCATACGTTTTTCGAATAGGTTGTGCCATCATACTGTGATTTACGTTGCACTGTTTTGTTAGGCTTGCGGCCCCGTGCATCCGATTTCAACAGGCGTTTCTGTAGGGATGCCCTCCTTAGCCTTTGGCTGTCCCCAGCCTATCTGCAAGGCAGCAGTTGTTTACGATCAGAGTTTTCTCTCCTATGGAAGTTGTCTTACCAGACTATCGAGTCTTCACTACTCGTGTCTTTAGGGTGCAATGATGATGATATATGAGATGGACTGGTTAACCCGGAAGAGAGGCAGTCCAGTGTGTCTGTATCCCAGGATCGTCACGTCCTGCCAGAAACGTAGCATTTGCATGTGAGTGGGGTATCTCTTTTTCCCTTTGTTTTCTTGGCTTCTATGCAGAGATGGTACGCCTAGCATTCCCCGCCACCTGGGGTGTTGACACAGTGGGGCAGGTGTGCAATGTCCGCTGGTCTGCATCTCTTCTGCGTCCAGCATGATAGTTATGGCTGATAACGTACAGAGGTAGATATCGTAGCCGGAGTGTATTTAGCCAGAGGACAAGCCTGGTAATGTCACAGAGATGTTGATCGCCTGGTGTGCGGACAACTCTCATGGTCAGTGGTTGAGTCTTGACAGTTCACAGTGTGGTGGCTGCTCTACTGTTTTCGACACCCCGACCAGGTTCTAAGTCTTTGGTTGGTGTTTTTCGCACCCCATCGCCGTATAGGGTGAGTATCAAGCAGTTTGTCCGCCCGCTTTGATTTGCGGGCGGCAAGGACCTCTTACTGTGGCTCTACCTGATAGGGCTGGGGCGCAAGCCCCAGGTCCCGAGCATGTAGGAGCCTCCCATTGCAGTGGTGCTGAGATTTTGGGCGGGATTGCGGCTTACAAGGGTTCGGCCGTAATCCCCCACATGGTAGCCTCGCGCCCTTGGCTTATCAGCCTGGTACGTGAACCAAAGTGTCTGCGGCTCCTCTCGATTTGAGCTGGTTTTCCGTAGCAACGCCCTGTCATTTGTAGGGTAAAACTGACCTGTCTTCAGATGATCTATTTCCAGCACCCGTTCACTATTTGGTCAGACGAATTTATTGAGGGCTTTTGTTTGTCAATGACCAGGTATTTGAAATCTGCGGTTTCTGCAGAGTTAAGACACGATTTCCGTAGCGTTCTTTCATTTGAGTGTTTGGGAGCTGACTTGTCATCCGTGAGTCTAATACCAGCGTACGTTCATTATTAGACCCAAACGGCAGTGCTCTCGATTTGTCAGTTGTTCTACAGTATTGGCGTGTTCAGTCAAATTAAGCCGCAGATTCCACACCTGGTGGTGCCCTTCCGTCAATTCCCTTAGCGAGACAATCAAGTTTCTTAGAGGGTAGCCCCAAAATTTTCGAGGGTCTAATTCCAGCACATGTTCTCTATTAGACCCCGCGAAGGTGTACTTTTTGATAGTCATTCTGCAGTATTGGCGTGGTAAGTTAACTTAGGTCTCAGGCTCCACTCCTGATAGTGCTCTTCCGTCAATTCCTTTATCACACACTGGATGCAGACAGAACCGAGCCACAGGGACATAACCCCAGATTTCTGGGGGTCTAAGTCCAGCACCAGTTCCATATTAGACCCCAGAAGAATGGTCTCGGCATGTCAGTCATTTCAGTGTTGGCCGTGTTGAGTCAAATTAAGCCGCAGGCTTCACTCCTGGTGGTGCCCTTCCGTCAATTCCTTTAAGTTTCAGCTTTGCAACCAAACTTCCCCCGGAACCCAAACACTTTGGTTTCCCGGAAGCTGCCCGCAGAGTCATCGAAGCAACTCCTGCGGATCGCTAGTCGGCATCGTTTATGGTCAGAACTACGACGGTATCTGATCGCACCAGACGACCGACCGACCGGGCTCGCTCGAGGAGGGATGGCAGCGCTCTGTGCAGAACGGATCCCAACGACCTCGGCGACGAATTTCACTGGGACTAGAGACACAATTTGGCCTGCCGGCCCTTCTTCTCCGTAGGGAGAACGCAGGGCCTCGAGGCAACGATTCCTGCTTTCCATTTGCCGGTCACAAGCTCTTTGCGAGAGTCGGACCACCAGCGAGACGTACTGTCGAGCTCTGCTATAAGCCTTAGATAAATCACCACGGACGGACCACGTTTCCTGATACGGACCAGACTAGCGCACCTCGGTGGAGGAGCCACTACCACAAACCGCACCCAATTCGCACTACGGGAAAGGCAGGCGAGCGTTTTCCGCAAGCCCGCGCTATCGCTCCGCCTGGCGGGACTGAGATCGCTTTACGAACACTGCTTGAAATTGAGTCGCCGCAGCGAGACAACTACCCCGTAATGTAGTGTAATACAGTTTAGTGGTGTGTAGTTGTAGAGTAGTGTTGCTTAGCGTAGTGTATAGTGTAGTGCCTGGTAGTTGTAGTGTAGTGTAGTGCAGTGTAGGTACAGTGTAGTGTAGTGTAATTATAGTGCGGTTGTTGAGTATTTGTAGTGTAGTTAACGTGTTGTACAGTGTAGCGTAATGTAGCGCAGCGTAGTTATAGTGTAAAGGAGCGTAGTTATAGTGTATCGTAGTGCAGTTAAAGTATATCGTAGTTATAGTGTAGCGTATCATATATATATATATATATATATATATATATATATATATATATATATATATATATATAATTATATTTATATATATATATATATATATATATATATATATATATACATATATATATATATACATATATATATATATATATATATATATATATATATATATATATATATATATATATATATATACAGTGTAGCGTAGTCTAGTTATAGTCTAGTTATAGTGTAGCGTAGCGTAGTTATAATGTAGCTTAGTGTAGTTATAGTGTAGTGTAGTGTAGTGTAGTTACAGTTTATATCAATGATGTGGTAACGTTACTGTGTTTTTGATTGCCTTTTGATTGTGGCGTTTTCGTTTCGCTGCTCCTTACTGCATGATCTAAATTTCCCCCAACATAGGTTAGCTCTTCCGTGTGCATCTCCTCTTGGATCGGTCTGCAGTTTTGCCTTTCCAAGATAGCATGCCGGTGCCCAGTGTCTCATGTCCAGTTTACACACATCTTTGAACCTCAACTGTAGCCGACCGACTATCCTTGTGTCTATTCGCCAACTGTTCATATTACATTTTTCTTAGGATGTTCAATTCGGCAATCATGACTAAGGCATCGCAGCAGTCTTCACTGCCATGTATATGCTTGGAGGACTTGTACGAAACAACTCCTAGGCGTATGCCCCTATGTTCGTCTTTGTAATTCTAAGAATGGATTGCAGTCGCTGTAGATGGAATACGCTAAGCGTTTACTATTGCTTGTCTTAGGTTGCCTAAATTTCGCTGCCATGTTGGGTGTGCTGATGATACATACATTGCAAAACGTGCCTTTGGTTTCAGTCGTACGTTTCTGGTTTTCCAAAGCACTAGCTGTGAGATTTTTAAATGTAGCAGCTGTTTGTTTCAGTGCGAATGTACATTTATGAATGTATGAGTAGTTTTGCTGATGGTAGACCCAAGTCAAATTAATTGATACACATCTGTCTCCTCATCATTATCGATCTTAGAAGACTTTTTTGTTTAACCTAAATTTTCTCTCGACTTGGAAAAGTCATCTATGAAGCTCTGAAGTTAGTTCCTGTTTACTCTGGTTGACAATTGCAACATCATCAGCGAATAGGAAGTCACTGATTGTGATCTCCCCAACTGTGAGACTTGCAAGATTAAACAGCCAGGCATCCGACCTAGTGAGACAGTTGATTCCCCATTTGCGTTGCCAAATGCATACTTCATCAGCCCGTCAAATTTCGAACAGTATCAGACAAGTACGCAGAACCGCTTAACATCACTGCGAAAACCAAATAATAGTGATGTGTCGCCGCCAAATTTACTCATCAATCGATCCATGAGGACAGAATGGAGAGATCATCACAAAGAATACAAGTCAGAACATGACAGGATAGACAATTTTGGCAGTACTGGGCAGACAATGATCTTCAGACTCAGAACAGGACACTGTAGACTCAAGACCCACCTACACTGGAATTGGTCTCAGAGACACAACCACGTACGATAGTGGAGGATCCAATCAAACACCAGAACATATTCTGCAAGAATGCCATACATGTGCAGACCAAAGAGAAGCAGTCTGGCCATGGGGAAGCGACCATGCTCAAAAATATGTTGGGGCACCGGCGAAGACCTAAAACGCACAGTCTCCTTTGTGAACCTCACCGGACTAGAAGCACAGCATCAGCTAATCGATGAAGAAGAAGACGCCGCAAAAATTAACTACTCCGTTCATGGTCTCAAGAAACTACATTAACAGTCGTAGCAGTTTACTATGACATCTTATCTTAAATCCAAGATTTAAAAGAGTCCATACCTTACCTGCTAACCAAATCAAATGTCTTTGACAGGTCAATGAAGGCAATATAAAAGGGATGATTCTGCTTGCGTGATATTTCCTGATGTTCCGGAAGAGAAAAAAAGCCATATCGCTCATTGATCATGCAGACCTGTGTGACATGGTTACCGTCTGAACAATCTATTCTCTAGAACATTATTTGGATCCTTGTTCACGTGATCAAATTACTATATCGTGTAGCACATTTACGTGCGCTCTGTTTGTTCTGTTTTAAACCATTTTCATTTGGACTAAATAAAATACGAGGCGTGCTCAAATAAAATAGGACCGAACAGCAACAAGTGAACATACGTACGATGCGCTTGATGAGGTCACTTCTGGTGTATAAATCACATATCAACCCTCAAGTTTGCAAAATATCATTACCCTCCGACTCATAGTTTTCTCAGAATACCGTTGAAAACATGGTGTATGTGATATGCACTCCGTCTAGAGTTGATCAGCGTGCGGTGATTCGGTGTCAAACAGCTGAAGGATGTCGACCAGTTGACATTCATCGCAGAATGTAGGCAGTGTATGGTAACAAACGTAAGTCGAAGACAAAAGTTAAGACCTGGAAAACGATGTTTAAAGAAGGACGTGTTAACGAAATATCTTCCGAGACCAGGTCAGCGCATATTGTTTCAACAGAAGATGCCATCGCCAAAATTGATGTAGCATTTCGACTGGACCGTCGCCGGAGCTTACGTTCGCCACACTTTTCTCACCATACACTGTCTGCATTATGCAATGCTTGTAAACGTCAGGAATAGCTGTTACGTAATGTGTGTTACACATAATCAGATACACGTCCTTCAGGAATAGTTGTTACGTAATGTGTGTTACAAATAGTCAGATACATGCACTTCAGGAATAGCGGTTATGTAATCACTATCATCAATAATAAGACGCGTTTACTTCATGAATTGTTGTTATGGAATAGTATCCATAGATAAGTGCAAGCCCCTTGTGTGTTGATTAACCCTTTGAATTTAGATTTTATAAAGATTGGCACCTAATAAATTATTTGCTTCATGAGTGCATTACTTTCTTCCTTATTAGTATTTTTCCCAGTTTAGGAAAGAAGCGACAACTAGATCTGATAGTAAACTACTTAACATTACAGTGAAAGGGATGATTGTTTTCTTATCAAAAACATCCGAACAGAACAACATGATGTAGCCTCCTTAGTTTAATTCTCGGAAAATGTCAGCCGTTTTTGTCTCATACAAAGCATTTAAATATTAAAGACACAATTTGACGAATGGTAAAAAAAAAAGGAAAGATCCCGTAACGCCATAAGACGCATAGGAGCTAGGGTGTTATGTCCATACTATTTCGTAACCATACTATTTATGTCCACCTTTCTACCCTGCGGGTTACATGTTTACGGAAAGGCTTCGGTGGTAACCCTGAGGCGAACTCTGCATCCTATGCTATCTCCAGTCGTCTCGATGAATGTCTTGCCACTGGCAAAAGGTAGCTTAGGCGCAGTTTCTTCCTCACTTTAATCCAAATCACCGCGCAAGTCACCCATTTTAGCGGACACAGCAAGAGATACGTATGTCCACACGGCTGAACAAAGATAGTGGTCTTCATCACTTGTGATGGACAACTATTTCGTAACTACGGCAAAAGATGGATTAATGACCTCATCATGTACTATTTTGGTTTGTTTTGTCCTTGTGTTCAACAAGTTAGATCTGCTTTTTAGACTAATTTAAGAGCAAAGCTCATAGTTCATAGTTTGTTTTAATTTAAATAGTATTTTTTTAATCATGAATATCACATCAGTCAGAGCCAGAACAATTAAAGTCTGATTTTTCAAAGCATTCCTGAGAACAAAAGTAATGAATGTAGATAAGCATTAAGAAATAAAGGCAGAATGACAGGCATAGTGCCCCAGATTCAAAGACGGACGGGAGAACACATACACAAATTATCAGATGTAAATTATGTTTACAGAAGGGTGGATAAATATATAAATATATACACTTGTATCATGTGACACAGTTTCGCTTATGTTTTCTCGTCTATTCAACACACTTTATCGATGACAGGTCTGTCAACAAATTAACAACGTTTTTCACATATATATTTTTATAAACTCAACATGACATACTACACAATAGAGATATCGTACTGTTAGCTCAACAATGGATTAATTACTCTAAGTGCGCTATTATTATAGTTTTGCGATTTATTTTCACAATAGCAATGTTCATGATGTACGTGAAGGTTACAAATATGATTCTCTGTTATATCTTTGACATGGGTTCTTTATGTCGGTCAAACTAGCTTGAATTCACTGTACTCTAATGGGAAGATAACAATCTTCAAAAGTCAGTTTCCAAATCCAAGCTGAAAATCGTCAGTATTGTATGGAATGCTTGTGGACTCATTTCAGTTGTCAGGTCTACTGAGGCACATGCGATTTTCATTACTCTTTTTTTTGTGCACAATGTTTTCTATAGTACTTGAAAGACATGTATTTATGCACAGTGCTTTCCCGTATCCCCTTGCTATCTTTGTTAAAACACAATGTTTTTATGATCTTCTTGAGATCTTTGTTGAAACAAATTGTTTATCTGATCTTCTTGAGATCTGTCAGAACACAATGGTTTATTTGATCCTTTTGAGATCTTTGTTAGAACACACTGTCGATCTTATGTTCTTGAGATCTGTGTTGATATACAATGTCTATCTGATCTTTTTGAGAACTATGTTCGCACACACTGTTTCTCTTCTTCTTGAGATATTTATTAGAACGCAATGTTTATCTGCTTTCCATGAGATCTTTGTTCGAACGCAATGTGTATCTGATTTCCTTGACATCTTTACTAGAACGCAATGTTTATCTGCTTTCATTGACATCTTTGTTAGAACGGAATGTTTATCTGCTTTCCTTGAGATTTTTGTTAGAACGCAATGTTTATCTGCTTTCCTTGAAATCTTTGTTAGAACGCAATGTTTATCTGCTTTCCTTGAGATCTTTGTTAGAACGCAAAGTGTATCTGCTTTCCTTGAGATCTTTGTTAGAACGCAAAGTGTATCTGCTTTCCTTGAGATCTTTGTTAGAACGCAAAGTGTATCTGCTTTCCTTGAGATCTTTGTTAGAACGCAAAGTGTATCTGCTTTCCTTGAGATATTTGTTAGAACGCAAAGTGTATCTGCTTTCCTTGAGATCTTTGTTAGAACGCAAAGTGTATCTGCTTTCCTTGAGATCTTTGTTAGAACGCAAAGTGTATCTGCTTTCCTTGAGATCTTTGTTAGAACGCAAAGTGTATCTGCTTTCCTTGAGATATTTGTTAGAACGCAAAGTGTATCTGCTTTCCTTGAGATCTTTGTTAGAACGCAAAGTGTATCTGCTTTCCTTGAGATCTTTGTTAGAACGCAAAGTGTATCTGCTTTCCTTGAGATCTTTGTTAGAACGCAAAGTGTATCTGCTTTCCTTGAGATCTTTGTTAGAACGCAAAGTGTATCTGCTTTCCTTGAGATCTTTGTTAGAACGCAAAGTGTATTTGCTTTCCTTGAGATATTTGTTAGAACGCAAAGTGTATCTGCTTTCCTTGAGATATTTGTTAGAACGCAAAGTGTATCTGCTTTCCTTGAGATCTTTGTTAGAACGCAAAGTGTATCTGCTTTCCTTGAGATCTTTGTTAGAACGCAAAGTGTATCTGCTTTCCTTGAGATATTTGTTAGAACGCAATGTTTATCTGCTTTCCTTGACATCTTTGTTAGAACGCAAAGTGTATCTGCTTTCCTTGAGATCTTTGTTAGAACGCAAAGTGTATCTGCTTTCCTTGAGATATTTGTTAGAACGCAAAGTGTATCTGCTTTCCTTAAGATATTTGTTAGAACGCAAAGTGTATCTGCTTTCCTTGAGATCTTTGTTAGAACGCAAAGTGTATCTGCTTTCCTTGAGATCTTTGTTAGAACGCAAAGTGTATCTGCTTTCCTTGAGATCTTTGTTAGAACGCAAAGTGTATCTGCTTTCCTTGATATATTTGTTAGAACGCAAAGTGTATCTGCTTTCCTTGAGATCTTTGTTAGAACGCAAAGTGTATCTGCTTTCCTTGAGATCTTTGTTAGAACGCAAAGTGTATCTGCTTTCCTTGAGATCTTTGTTAGAACGCAAAGTTCATCTTAAATTAAAAGCTGAGACATCATACAATAACATATGTATGACATCGTCATTAATGGTAATGTTCAATATGAAACTGGATCCACCCTAACTTATGTAACAACATTTCATTATCAATTATATATTTTTTTAAATAAGACCTAGAACATTCACTTCATGCATTATAAAGTACCACAGTTTTGCTAAATGATAAATAATTTTGCAATCAATAATTTAGTATACATGTGTGTGACGAGATCAGAAATATACATATATCAATCTAAACTATGAAATAAAGTACATGGTGTCTTTACTTAAGTGGCATGTTAAATTGTCTAAGCGACAGGAAATTTTCAAAATTTATTTAGCAACGTTTAATTTCATCACTTTTATGTTCCAAATTGTTTGGTGAAATAATATTAAACGGTTCACTATTTTCTCACTTTTTTCTCCACTGTACATGTTCGAAACATTGTTGTTTGTTGCTACAATATGATCGAACTCTCCTCCTCTAAAATGACGGAAAAACAACGCCCCAGGGAGTCATCTTCATCTAAAGTGAGCATTAATCTACACTTGTGTATTTTCTATTTCTTTTTCTTTCTGTCTCTTTTTCTGCCCCCCCCCCCCCCCACCCTCTTTTCCATGTCATAATTCCATCCGTATTAGTTCTAGTCGTCTTAACTGTATTTGCGATTCAATGAAGGTTTATATATGGTCATCGTTCATTGTTTATTCCAATAACAAGGATATTTAGACAGGGCAACATCGTCTCTCTTAAGGATGTTACTACCCTCAAACAGATCTTCAAACAAATAAATTCGATGGATAATTACATTTGGCAAGAGTTTCCCCATTTGCGACTTGTAGAAAACAATGTGGCCACCAGTCATATCACTGAAGGGACCAATCAGTCGGTAGGTAGGTAGGTAGGTAATTAGTTAGTTGTCATTGCAAGTGTGGCCTCATAGGCGGCGTGGGGAGCTTGTCACCTCTCCTGGGCCAGATGCCTGACGTCTGATTTCGTTAAATCATCCACCTATCTGTAGATCCTCTTGTCGCTCGGAAGCCGAATCGTTGGGTATTGTAACGCCCCCGTGTAACGCTGATGAGGGAACATTGCCATGCGATGATCGTGCGATCATTTTAGCAAGACCTATACAAACTCGCAACTTTTAATCTATTTAGAAGTGTTGACAATCTATTGATTGCGTAATATTTTGGCAACATATATTTCATTATTACATGAACTTTTTCAAAAAAGGAATAGTTTGAGAAAAAATATGGTTGACATTATTGACATTAACCTTGGTAACATACAGAAAAGCGCAAAATATCGCTATATTTTGTTAAACTGAGACACAATGTAGTAACGTGATTTCTTCAGGACGAACTGTGAAGCAGAAGAATGGGAACATGAAATAATAAAAACTGTAGCATGTGCTGTTTATGATCCAATTATATAGTTAGATTAATCTTGGTCAAAGTGGAAATGTAACCCCAAAAAGAGGTCACATATGTTTGTTATAAAGTGTCCTTTTTATAAGATTTTAAAAAAAACAAGGTTTTTTTGAGATCTTACCTTACCTAACATTAAGTTGGGTGCCCAATTACAACTGGATAGATAAATCATGTCGTGATTAGGAAACGAATTTGGGGCATTCCCCGTGATAGACATGCAATATACCCACTGTACCACATAACGCCAGTGATTGTATATGGCCAGATTATAATTGATTTGTTAGTCACCCTAACATGGCCATTACTGTGAGATTTGTTCGCAAATATAACTATCAACATTTGTTTCGTTCGCTCCTACTGCTGATCGCACCTCAACAAAGTCACGATGATAACCGAGTCGTGTACGTGATACAACTAGGGCCATTATATCCTTTGACTGTGACTCAGAAAATGCCTTGTGCTAATTGGGAATCGGAATGACAACCTCACTATGCAAAATCAATTGACACTGAAACAGAACTGTCAACAATTGTATTTAAGATTACCTTATAGCTGGTTACGGTAAACCAAGTGCAGTGTTGTGCCTTATTCCCAAATATGGAGTGACCAAGTAAATGATGGACCGGTAAAGGTTCCAACAAAGTACTGACTGATTGAAAGTGATATCTCTGTTTCAGCCGTTATCTTATTTGTTGTTGCAATATCTCTTTACCTGCGATTAAAGTCCATTCTCAGGCATTTGAATTGTTTTAGTTTCCTGTAAAACGAAATTGATCAGCAACGTTGTTTATCTTTTTTTGTAATTAATTGTCGCCAGAGTATATGACCACCGTTGCGATATTTAAAGAAACCTGAGCCAAATCATTTTGAATGATTTTGCGGCTGTGGTTTATGCGGTAATTTATGTTACATTATGATGCTGCTAGCCACATAAACACGTCTTTGTAGTCGGCGGGTAGTAGCTACATACACACCCATAAACACAAAGTTAGGTGTGAATTCAGGTGAGAGTAGCCACATACACACCCATAAACACAAAGTCATGTGTTAATTCAGGTGAGAGTGAAATCAGTGTTTCTCATTAACAACAACAAACAGCCAATGGAAACAAAATAGGTAGAGTCTAATGAGGTTACCAAGATGACCGTAATATATTGCTTACATCGCAAAAGTCAAAAGGAAAAAAGACAACTGAACTCAGGTTTATTCCGGAAAAGAGTAGGGAAATCCGCGATCCAAGAGAAAACATAAGATCAGCTATCTCATTGAGGTACCAACAGTTATATAACCGGGCTGCATGACTCTCAAACAATCGATCCGATTATAAGGGTTGTGCAACAGCCTAATATGTTGTTATCATTAAAAACATACATTGTTACGGAAACGGATACAGACTCGACAGTGAACATTGCATATGAATGCTGCACTCTAACTGCTAGGAGCCAAAACAAATCATTAAAATCGGATATTGATATGTTAGAGCTATATATCAGACAGGAAAACAGCAGAGTTTATTAAGGAAATAGAGATATGCAATATACATTCTGGGTATGAAAGATTGTAGATGGAACTGCGCAGATAAAATTCCGTAATTATTAGATTTTGTTCATCCGTTCGCAATGCCAGATCTTATCGCAGCGGAGGCGTTGGAGGTGATCATAATATTTGCATAGCGAAATTAAAGATACAAATTAAGAAACGTTACTAGAGTGATAAGAACATGCAATTAGATTCAGTAACACTGCCTTCCAGCGATAAACACGCATATTTACATTACAGTCTCCACATCCAGTCATTCTGACACCCTTTCACAAAATATGTGTTAACAGTATTGCCGATACACTGGAACGATTTCAAACATACATAATAGAGGCAGCAGCAACTACTGCATGATATTCCAAACAGATGAATAGAAAGTGGCTTAGTGATAAATCGCGGGGATAACACACGAGAGATAAAACGGCAGAGTTGCTTGCAGCAACAACACCTGTTCAATAGCAGCTTTGCACGAAACGCATACCTTCTTATAAACAATTATGGAATCTAATACTCGTAGAGACAAAAGACAATGCATTCATGGCCTGACAACTTCATATTAAAATGAAGTGAATGTAGGTAACAGTCGATGCTTACATCAAATACTAAGCAACTATAAACAAACCACGTGCTTGAAATATTCTCATAAGAAACAAACATAGTATATTTCTTAATACAGATAAAAAGCAAATAAGACGCCGAGCGGAGCATTTGATAGAGGTATTGATTTGACCACAACCATCAACAACCCCCAGATCTTGAGAATACAACAAACATGTGTGGCGTACAGTGTCAAGTGATGAGTTGTCACTTGATGAGATCAAGTGCAAACCAGCATACATTTTAAGAATGTTAAGGCAGCTGATGATGACAACCGTACTGGTGCAATGCTCATTATCATCAGATGATACTCGCACACAACCAATATATATCATATATGAAGAGTAGAGAAAAGAAAAACCGTTGCAACCATAGGAAGGTGCATTTTTGTAATAAGTCCGAAGAAAGATGACATGTTAGATCGCAACAGCTGGCATGGCAAAACACTTATGTTGGAGGCTAGATAGGTTCTATGTAGCAGGGCGCTGGCACGACTCGGAAGAATGGCAAAAGAAATGATGAGGGAAGAATAACCTGGTTTCAGATTCAAGATAACGTGCACCAACTTTTGTACCCTAAATAAATTATAAAAAGATCAGTGGCACTGCAATCCCCCATTATTATAAACGTTATTAACTAACAAACATAATTTGATAGCCTCTATCGCCCAACACTTTATGCAGCATGTATGTATATCATAACAGCTTTATAAGATAATTTTGGACAACTGAAGATACAACTCAATAGTATCACATATAAACAGAAGTGAAACACGGCTGCATTTGTCCCAATAGGTATTTGGCATAGCTATAGATTCGGTTAGGAAAAACTACGCCACAGACAAACAATTAAGCATATAATGGATAATGATCAAATCCTAGAAGATATCAATGTGCAGATGGTTTAACTATTAGATGGTTTAACTATTCGATGGTTTAACTTTTAAAGAAGTGCTAAAAAAGGAGATCTTTTATGCAACAATCACATCAGACTCGTTACAGCCAATATGTCGTCTGACATTTTACCAAAGGTATTAATCCTGGCTATGTTTGAATCCTTGCTTACTACTACACAGACAGTGCGACCATCTTCCAGCCATTTCAAAGACCAGTAAAAGTATCTTTCCAAAAACATGTTCGCCAGGGGGATTCTATTTCACCAAGTCTCCTTTCCGCATATCTGGAATCCATAATCAGTCAAAGCGTCTGGTCTACCCTTGGCATGAACATCAATGGCAAGGAACTTAACCCTCTCCGCCTCGCCGATGACATTGTGCCTATCACAGAAACAACCAAAAGAGGCCAACCAGATGCCAGTTATGCTTCCCAAAGTAAGGAGGAAAATGAGAACACCAATGATCCACAGTTATCCTCGATTGCAAGATATGGAAAAGTTTATTTACCTGACACGCCTATTGAACATGGAGAACAACCTAAACCTAAACTAAACAAGCAGTTGTCGGTCGTGCTGGGCGTCTTTCTCGTCAATAAAGACGGCACTAGACCATACCCACGACAACAGTCTGCACGCCGCCCTTCTATTCAACTCCACAATTATCCCTGCAATGTGTTATGGTACAGAATCGTGGTCACATACAAATGAAGTGGAGTTCAAACTCTGAGTGACAAAAGCCTTGCTCGAGAGACTTGTGATCGGCATCATGCTTCACAACCAACGTTTGAAGAATCTTCACAACACCAATGCTGATTAGTGAAGGATACAGTTACTCACGCAGATAATGTAAAGCATAGCTGGGCGGATCACCTTCTTCAGAAAACTGATGACAGCTTGAGCATTGCTGTCACGTGCACACGAGAGAGAAAACAATGACAGCGAATACCACTAGCGAAATCAGAAACAACATCCACGACACTACAGACGGGAAACTTGACTCACGCTGGTCCACCGTGGCTCAAGACAGAAGACAATGGAATGGAAGCTGAAGCCGTAACGACCGGTTCAGCAATGATAATTTAATAAAGAAATAAATAAGAGCAGGTAGAATATCATGTAAATGCCTCATAAATGAAAGTCATGAATTTCACAAAGAGAGCTGCTTACATAAAGCTGAATGGAGTACTACAGAAGGTTGAATATTTCTCAAACGTGGGAAGTAAAATGATACAAAATGGAGGTACAACAAAAATGTCTCCGTATTGCTTTAGTTTCATCTGCCTTCAACCCAATGACAAACATTTGGAAATATAAATCAATGAGCAAACACATAACTCTCGTGTTGGTTAACTCAAATGTCATATCGGTTATAACATATGGATATAGAGGTTGAAAAACGACAAAGACGCTAGAAAATAAACGTAATTCTTTTGAAAATAAGTGTCTTAGAAGACTTTGTAAATTAGCTGGGAAGAATTGAAGATAAACAAGGTTAACAGATAAAATGCCAAACAGTCATTTGGTTCTGCCATAATAATAAAACAAAAGGCTGTGGACACACATTGAGCGTGTTCGTAGAATAACGAACGGCATTCTTGCATTACAGTCAATTACGTGGGCTTCATCTGACAGGAGTATTAGAGGTCTACCAAAAGAGGATTCGCGAAACGATCATCAGAGAGGTCTCAACTATGGATAAAAACAACAACAACGAACTTTGACAAGTTGTGCCATTCCGTTAAAACTGGAGAGTACTTGTTTCTGCCTAGTGCGCTTTGTTTGGCGCTCAACGAACATATATAAATATATTAATCTTATTTGTCAACATCGTGAATGTTTCTGGAATAGACACATGTACTTCAGCAGTACATGTTATATAATAGCTGCTACAAATAACACTTGAACATATGTACCGAATAAAAGAAAACACAATGTACTTGAGAAATACCGGTTTCATAACGATGGTTATAACACACAATATAATCAGACATCTGGACTTCACGAATAGCAGTTATGTTTCTTGTCAAATAATCAGACACATGTACATCTATAATATTGGTTATGTAATGTACGCTACAAATAACCAGACACATGTACTTCACTAAAATCGGTTATGTAAGGTTTGTTACAAATAACAGGGCAAATGCACTTCAGGAACAGCGATTATAAAATGTTTGTTACAAATAACAAGACACATGTACTTCAGGAATAGCCGTTATGAATTGTTTATTACAATTAACCAGATACATGTACTTCAGGAATAGCGGTTATGAATTGTTTCTTACAATTAACCAGACACATGTACTTCAGGAATAGCGGTTATGAATTGTGTATTAGAATTAACCAGACACATGTACTTCAGGAACAGCGGTTATGAATTGTTTATTACAAATTACCAGACACATGTACTTCAGTAATAGTGGTTATGTAAAGTTTTTTTTACAATTAACCGTACACATGTACTTCAGGAATATCGGTTTTGTAATCACTGTCATGGATAATAAGGCTTGTGTACTTCATGAATTGTTGATATGGGATGGTGTCCATATATAAATACGTTTGAGCTTCCCGTATGTCCTTTAACTCTTCCAATTTAGATGTTATAACGATTGGTATCTGATCAATTATTTTCTCCAATGGTTGTATGTTTTCGTTGCTTCCTTCTGCATTCGCGCTTTGCCCTGTTTAAGAAAGAAACGACAACTAGATAGTTAAACAATACAGTGACAGGGTTAATTTTTTTCTTATCAAAAACATCCGACGAGAACAAAGTTATATAGCCCGCATGTAGCCTCCTTAGTTTCAACAAAGCATCGCATTCTCGGAGAATGTCAGCCGATTTGTCGCATAGAATACATATATTTTAAATATAAAGTGACTAGTTCATGAATGACCTCACAATTTGCTATTTTTCCTTTGGTTTGTCTTTGTGCTCTAGAAGTTAGATCTCCTTTTTAGACTATCTTAAGATCAAAGTTTGTTTTTATTTAAATTGTATTTTCTTTGTCCTGATTATCACATGATTCCTTTGCAGGGTCAATACGATTTTTTTTCAAAACATTCGTGAGAACAAAAGTATTGAACGTAGTCAAACATTAGGACAGAAAAGCAGTACGACTGACATAGTGACATAAACACACACATGTAAAGATGTACAGAAGCACATAGTCAACTGTCAAATACTTACAATGCGCATGATGACGTAACTTTTGGTGTGAACAGAAAATACCAACCGGATAGTTTGCAAAATCTAATTATCCTCCAGCTCATAGTGTCCTTTGCAGAACACTGAAAACATGGATGATGTGATGTGCAATCCGTCCAGAGTTCATCAGCAAGCGGTGATTCGGTTTCTAACAGCAGAAGGATGTCGACCAGTTGACATTCATCGCAGAATACAAGCAGTGTATCGTGACAAAAGTGTGTCAGAGATAACAGTGAAGAACTGGCCAACAATGTTCAAAGAAGGACGTGAGTTAACGTGACATTTTGCGTCTGGCCTAGTCTCGGAAGATATTTCTTTACCTCACGGCCTTCTTCAAACATTGTTATCCAGTTCTTCACCGTTGTCTTCGCCACACTTTTGTTATCACTACCTGCATTCGCGATGAATGTCAACTGGTCGACATCCTTCAGCTGATCGAAACCGAATCATCGCTTGCTGATCAACTGCTGGCTCAATCTATATCACACCGCATGTTTCAACGGTCTGCTGAAGAAAAGTTGAGTCTGAGGATAATGACATTTTGCAAACTTGACGGTTATAGTATGTGCTGTTTATATCAGAAGTAACGTCATTATGAGCATCGTACGCGTGTCCACTTGGTGCAAATTAGGTCCAGTTTTATTCCAACACGCCTCCTGTATATATACATATATAGGGGGATGAACATGGATGGACGTACGGGTATTACGTGCAGATATGCGTACGGACGGACGAGCGGACGGACGGATGAGCGAACGGGCGGACGGACGGACAGACAGCAGACACAAATATATAGACAGATAAACACAGACAGACATATATATATATATATATATATATATATATATATAAATATATATATACAGATAGGTAGGTAGGTAGGGAGGCAGGCATGCAGGCATGCAGGCGGTCAGGCAGATAGATAGATAGATAGATATATATATATATATATATATATATATATATATATATATATATATATATATATATATATATATATATATATATATATATAGATAAATAGATATAACGATATATATATATATATATATATATATACATATATATATTTATATATATATATCTATATATATATAGATATATAGATATATAGATAGATAGATCGATATATATGAATATATATATATATATATATATATATAGATAGATATATAGACAGATATATAGATAGATATATATATAGATATATAGATAGGTAGAGATAGATAGACAGATAGGTAGGTACGTAGACAGATAGCCAGACAAATAGGGTTACACAATATTATAGCCATAAACGAGACCAGCTTCGCCAAATGGCAGCACGGCAAACCGCTGCCCAGCCAGAACCAATCCTCCCCGCGAAATTAATCCAGCTCGGGTAGGAGTCGAGTAGGAGGCGGAGGTAGGCTTTATAAAGAACAAAAACAGACCATTGTGTCGTGTTTTGTTGAAATTCGCGTGATTTGGATTGTAGAATAGAACTTTGCGCATATCAGTCCTTTTAGGGTAAATTATTTTGTAAAATTATAAGCAAGGCAAATTGTGGGGGAGAGAAATAAAAGCAGTGAAAAACATATAAGTCCACATTTATCCGTTAAACTTATAGAAGAAACATTTTCAAAACCTGTCCTTTTTGAAGTTTCGTCCAATTGAAAGTAGCCGTGAGATAATGTTTCAAAGTTACTAGTCGGCAAGACAAGGACAATACATCTACTCTTGCTTGACGAACAGGTGTTTTACAGAAACACAGTAAGTTTCACACGTTGAAAAAAACGTGAAATTTACATTTGTTAGTTAATAATGTACGTATGTTTCTTTTATTTTTATCTGACGTTGTGGGTGAACTTCAGTGCGTGCTTCTTTATTGAGAATTGCATTGTATTTCAATATTATTTAAAACAGCACCGATTTTATATTTAATGTTACGAATGTATGTGTGTGTATGTGTGTGTGTGTGTTTGTCCTTGTTTGTCTATACATGTGTGTGTGTGAGTGTGTGTGTGTGTGTCCGCGCATGTGTGTGTGTGTCCGTGCATGTGTATGTGAGTGTGTGTCTGTGTGTGTGTATGTGTGTGCGCGTGTCCGTCTCCGTGCATGTGTGCCCGACAGAGAAAGACACATATAGTTAGAAAGACAGAGAGAGATAGAGCGATATATAAGATAGATACGATATATAAGATATATAGATAGATAGATAGATAGATAGATAGATAAGATATATAGATAGATAGATAGATTGATAGATAGATAGATAAGTAGATAGATATATATATATATATATATATATATATATATAGATAGATAGATAGATAGATAGATAGATAGATAGATAGATAGAGAGATAGATAGATAGATAGATAGATAGATAGATAGATAGATAGATAGATAGATAGATATATAGATAGATAGATAGATAGATAGATGGATGGATATATTTACTCTTGTTCGTTCATTGTCATCTCATGAGTTCGTGAATATCTAAATAAGCCAATTTGGGCTTTGATTTGTCTTTTGCACTTAGTACAGCTACATAAAACAGCCCTTGGACCGAGATTGAAGAAGGGTTGATGAAAGTAGACTGGTGGAGCGATCGTCTCTGGATAGCCTCGTTTATTATTGATGCCCTATTTCTATGAACATCCTCATAAATAGTACTGCGCCACTGTCTGTGCTATTGATGACCATTCGATCCCAGTCATCATGGTTAATCCGCACTGGATAAGTGATTTCTTCTGTGTGTCATTGTACATTTTCCGTTGCCCACCGTTTGCTCTCTTGCCATTTTGGTGTTCACCATAGAGGAGATCCTTCGGTAGTCATTAATTTGACACGCGGACAACATTGCTAGCCAATCTCAGTTGTTCTGCTTATGGCATGGTGTGTATACTTGTCTTGGCTGATCACGCTAACACATCTATATTTGGCACCATGTCATGCCATCTAATCCACTAGATTGTCTGCACGCAGTGCATGTGCAAGTGGTTTGATTTCCCAACATGACGACTATAGACAGCCCAGGTCTAAAATGCCAAAAAAAGAGGGTAGGTAGAACAATTTCAGTTGAGACCTTTTTGCTTGAGTCCAGATCTCTCGCTTATCCCACAACTTAATATGAAGTCTACGAAATGATGCATTTGCCCTGGATTTTTTGTTTATTCACCGCATCATCTATATGAAAAACTTGAGATAGAGTACTTACAAGGTACGGGAATTTCTTAACATTTTTTTAAACAGTGGCCGTGTATTTTTATTGAAGGCTCTTAATAGGCAATATCTGGAGCCGGTTGAATAGAACATCTGTTTTTGTGACAGAAATAGTGAGGCTGAAGTTTGCATAAGTTGTGGCAAACCGAGACATTCGTGTATGTCAACTTCCGTATTTGTATTCAAGGCACATGTCTCTGCATAATGTAGACCACGTATGGTTATACCTTGTGAGTTTTGATTTTGCCTTGAACCAACTCAGATTGAATATCCCACTGAAAGTGCGGTAGTATAGTCCAACTCCGACATCGCAATCGATGTAAGCATTACACAGCATAGCAGAACAAATACTGAAAAGACCTGGGGCCAGCACACATCCCTGCTTCACACTGTTAGTGAGAATAAAGGGGGCAGCGCAGTTTCCTTGATCAATAGAGTTGGACACGGATGCAACCATGAAATTGTCACACCATTGCAACGAATGTTGCCGGGCACCTAAGCTTGGCCATACCTGTCCAGAGACCAGCACGATTTACAGTATAAAAGCCTTATTGAGGTACACACACGTCGTATCGAGAGAAACATTATGTTCTTTATACGTCTCTTAAATCTGCTTTGCAGCAAAGATCATAACAATGCTCTCACGGTTCTTTATAAAGCCACACTGAGTCTCGGGTAGTAATCCCTTCTCTAGGTGAAGATTTAGTCTGCGGAGTCGTATTTTTGCAAGCACTTTTAATCCAAAGCACAGCAGAGATATACATCTGTGGTTAGCGCATACTTCTTTACTATCTTTACACTTATGTAACACTAGACAATGACGCGTCTTCGAATTCTTGTGGGATGCTCTTTTTCTTCCACATTTTGTTAAACAACTGAGTGAGCTTGACAACCATCTGTGGATTGCCAGCTGGATAGATCTCTGCTGGGATGGCGTCAGCTCCCGGACCTTTGTCATTTGAGAAGAGGTCAATCGTGGCCCTAGTTTACTGCTCGGTCGGAGAATCATCCGTGCTCTCATGCATTTATATTTGCTGCAGATGATAAATTGTGTCTTCATTAACAGTAGATCGTCTACTTAGAACCTTAGCAAAATTGTTCGTCCCATGTTACCAACAGCTTATCTTTCCCACTGATTACAGAAATGCCATCTTCACTTAAGGACTGTCCCCCATTTGATCTATACGGACTGTAGAAATCCTGAAGGTCACTATAAAAAGATAGATACGGTTACTACTTCTGACAGTTCACATGACTCCTGTACCAAAGCACTGTTTGTATTTTTGCAGTGATGGTTTCCTACAGAAATGGGTTTTACATGAAGATGATGTCAGACTAAAACACAACTCCGCTTTTGTCGCCTTTGACGTTAAGCTTCATAGGCTAACAGTTGTGACATTCTTAACTCTCCGTGAGCCAAAAGACATAATTTAAACTTGAGTAGAGCTTCACACCTCAGCACATACCTCAGCAGTTAAATGCAGTAGTATGTATACCATTGTGTAACAAAACATAATTAGGTATGGACAGATACCGCACGAAAAGGAAATTTACGTTACGACCAACAGGTCTTCATCAGGGAAAATTAATAACAACATTAGTGAGCTATCGAATCATAGAATAATGGAGAAATACACACATGGTGAATATGAATATATAAACGCATGAAAATGGTACTAATCTAGATAACAAAATGGATACCAAATATCAGCAAACACACTCAGTAATGTGTACGTCTGATTTATTATTGTTTTAGTCTTTGTACGATATCTAATAATATATATTTATATTTTGTAACATAAAATACAAATCCATAGTGCAGTCGCAGTCTCGCCTTATTTTAATGTTCTATATACCAATACGTAAATGAGGAAGATAAGTGTGCGGACTGGACGTACTATAGGTGCATTCAAATTGATGAGCTGTCTATTCCACATGCTCTAACTATTTCACAGGAGATAAGAACAACATATATGTGTCTATGTACATATATTTATGTATATGTATTTAAAGTATGTAGCATGTCTGCAATCTCAATCTGCCAAACTGTACACGAGCGTAATTCGAATTTCGTTCTTAGGGATTGTGAAACGGACTTTTCACCCAAGGCCACTCAGCTTCCAATATGAATATATATATATATATATATATATATATATATATATATATATATATCATCATCATCATTATGTAGAATGTCCTTTATAAACGTCGCTCCCGTCACAGTCTGACTGACAAAAATCGTTCCCTTGCCAAAATGTCAGTAATAATTTTTTCCCCACCTTGAAAGTACTAACGTGACCTCCTAGTGCCTCACTCAATATTCCCTCAAGGAATATATTGACACGAGTTCGAGAGAATGTACAACCCTGTCTCACATCAACTGATGTGCGAAACCAGTCCCTTTGCCCCCCATTCACAAGAACTGGGCTGGACGCCTTGCCATGCAGCTGTTCAAGGACCGTTTTAATATGTCCGTTGATTTAATACAACCTCATGGTTACCTATAGTGCTTTATGCCATACTCTTTCAAAAGCCTTCTTAAATCAGCAAACACATGATACAGTCATTTCTGCTGTTCTAGATATTTCTCGCTTAGCAGCCTTAAGTTAAATATCTGTTGTGTAGTGCTTCTTTCCTGCCTGAACACTGTTTGCCTCTCAGCGATGATGTTCTCTGCTTGGGTTTTCAGTCGATCGAGGATTAATCTAAGCATGACCTTGCTAGGGTGGCTGATGAGGCTTAATGTTCTGTAATTTTAGCACATCTTTAGGTTTCCAGACTTATGTAACGGTATAACCATTGATTTTGTCCATAACTCTGGCAAGTTTCTTGTCGCCTATATTTTGTTGCAGATGCGTGTCAGGCCTTTCACCACTACCTCACAACCTGCCTGTAAGAGCACTGCTGTGATATAGTCCACGCCGGCCACCTTCTCTCTTCTCAATGGCTTTACAGCTGCAGCTACCTCTTCCTTCGTTATCAGTTGGTTGTCCTCTATAGTTATTGGTGTTGGAGGGATGGTTTTCTCATTTCGTTCCGTTCCTCATAGTTGTATAACTCGGAACAGTACTCTGTCCATCGGGCCAGTACGTCATTTTCATCAACAAGGTAATTGCCACTTTTATTCTGGATCATAAAGTTACTGCCTTGTCACGGTGTTACCAGTTATTTGACAACCCTGTATGCTCCTTTAGCATAATTTCTGTCTAATCCCTTTTCGATGTCTGTACATTGCTCACATATCCACGCTTCTTTCGCATCTCTCATATTTTTGTTTATCGCTTTATTGACCTCTTTATATCTACCGACCTCATCAGGTAGATGATTTTGGCTTTTCAGTGATCTGATATGTATATATATATATATATATATATATATATATATATATATATATATATATATATAGAATGCTCGACTCCTTATTATCAGACGGGTATCCTAACCGCTTGACCTCCTCTGTCCTGATTAAGCTCGTAAAATTTAAAAACAGTATTATTGTTTTTATTGAAACAATAAGTACAAAAAAATGAACGCATTTATCCCAGCTGTGCCAAACGCGATATCAGCTTCCCTGGTTTGATTATGCTAGAAGATTTCACATTCTCTTAAACTCGAACCGGGTTATATATCTTAAACTACACTTATACTTAAAAAAACAGCATACAACAGCTGTAACCGTAACATGTAACAATCAGGAACAAGAACTCGGGAACTCGTGTTTCCACCTCCAAAAACGCGTTATCTCCCCCAGGGTGGCAGTGAATCCGTTCAGCACTAACGATAACTGAATACAGCCGTTCAGAGCTACAATAAATTAAATGTAATGAACGACCTACCTGTTGAAGGCTTTCCGTCAGCCTATTAATTTTTTTTAATTTTCGAGTCGACGACCTCCATATTTATTATGTTCACGTTATCATGTGGACAACAAGGTAATCATTTGTTTTTGTTTTTATCTCTGAAATTGTCAAATTAGAAGACGCGTGATAGACCTGCGTGATCTGATGGGATGGATAACAGAGGATATTATGGTCGTGTGAATAAAACCAGTATTCACAGCGCTCGAAATTAAAGGGCATTAACACGCTATATCTGAAATCTCGTAGCAATATAGTTTTCTCTTCGTTTCACCTTTATCCCTTTGACGTGCATAAGTCATGAACCAACACTTTCCAAGTAGACCTTTACTGTGTTATTTGATCCGATAATTTCTAGACTGTTCCAATGTTTCATGTATCGGCATCTATTTGGTCATTGTCATATGTTCTTTGTTATTCCAGGAACCTTTTATTCGTGGTGGTTTCATGACATGAATTGATCGGTGATAATGCCCTAGTATTTTCACAGTTTGTGGCATTTCAAACACCACATTCTTCCTTCGATTGTTATTTCTACCTTTCTATGTCATATCTTATCATATAAGCTTGTAACTTTGTTGAATCAGTCCCGGTTCTGGAAACAAGCTGTTTCATCGCAGCCTGGATAACGAGGTGGGGGAATCGAAACAATCCCTGTAGTGGTGAGCGTAAAATGAAACAGATCATGGCACAACCGCATGGAAAACAACTGTAAGCACGTTCGGGTTGAGAGGGAAGTTGCTGTAACCCGCCATGTAACGACCTTTTCAGGGTTCATGCAAAAGAAACATAATCACTGTTGGCATTTAACAAGAACAACAACCGGCGATTGATTCCCTGTCATTTGACAGCACATGTGCGTATGTGTGTGTGTGTGTTCATGTACGTACGTGCGAGACTGCATGTGTGCGTGCGTGACTGCTTGTGTGCGTGACTGCGTATGTTATTGCGTGTGTGCGTTCGTGTATGCGTGCGTGCGTTCGTGTATGCGTGCGTGCGTGCGATCGCGTGTGTGTGTGTGTGTATGTGTGTTATGCCCCGTATTTGTGAAATGTACGTTTGTTCCTCTAAGGTTATTTCTAATATCATTAAGGACTTGTTCTTTAATCGGTTCAATAGTTTCCAGATTGTAACCTACTGTTCTGTTTGTTGTTCTTAACTCATTCTTGTATTATGTTCTGCAGCCTAAACTATTTCCCATTTACAGCTCAAATCAATGGGTTCTTTGTTGGCATTTACTGTACGCGGTTGCACCATTGAGCTGTTAGTGTGGCTCATCTGCCCCCGCATATGATCATGAGAGCTAGATTTTGGATTCGATCCTATCGTTTCTGGTTTGTTATGCTATTTGTGGTTTGCAGTGGCATCATTTAGTCCACCACTAATCGGACATACAAAGGGCACAGTTGTATCCCATTCCATTTTTCTGCTTCCCGTGTGGTATTTGCAAGGCTTTTGGCCTAGTTAAGACGTATACCGGAATTGTTTCAGATTATGTTCGAAAAATAGCCAAGCAGTAGTTTTCTGTCAAGCTGAACACGCACGTGTGATGGGCGTTTTCTGTTGTGGTCATTAGCTGACATCGAGTTTCAGCTGGTACGTTTTTTTTGTTTTCTGTAATGCTGATAGTGACATATTTGTGTACATTTGCATGTGTGTTTGTTTTCTTTCCAAATTATGCAGTGCATAGTTGGTGGGGAGATGATGGCACACCTACGTTTTGTGGACGACATTGTAATCTTCAGTCTCAGCATCGCAGTCACCAAAACATAAATAGGAAGAAGACTGAATGTCCACTGGACACGTCCTGGTCTACGGGGAAACTGAGATTGAAAGATGAGCCGATCATAAATGTTAGTGCGTACGTCTAATTAGGCCAGGCAATCAACCAGCACATACATTTTATTAGTTAATCTCACGCAGGAGTACTGTGGGTAGGCTCAGCTTCAACCGCATTAAACCGATACTCAAGCAGATGATGGACTTCTGCAATGGGCTCACATGTTCAATAGTTTGATTATTTATCCTAGCAATGGTCTATGGGTTTGAGGTTTGGATTCAGCCGAAGCAGCAATGGAGCGTAGAGCCATACATAACTCTTTAAGAGAAACTATTCGAAAAAGCTACCCCCACGACCAAATTGCGTTCCGATATGTCGTCGACTGCATCAATAAGGAAGTGCAAATGGTCCGACCATGTAGTTTACATGATTGACGATAGATGGATAAAAAGGAAGTGTTTCTGGTGACCATACAAATGCAACCGCTCAGGTAGCCACCAAACAACGAAATGATCTGCACGACGCCATTTGGACCATTGTGTTCTCCAAAGCGACCGTCAGGCACATATTCAATCAGCTTATTGCTACATACCATCAATCAATCTTGTCTGATTTAAAACCCAGATTCAAGTACTCAAGTATGTGAACACATTGACTGCATTAGTATAACACACAATGCTACATACACAGACACTTACACAACAGCTTTGCTGGCACAGACTTCCATAATACGGCCACCGACAGTAGTGACCCAATGATCACGCTAGAACGAAAAGAAAAAGATCATTTCAAAATACACGGTACCCTGAAACATATCATTAGAGGCTGCGGCGGTAGCGATGGTCAAAAACCAAATTTATGTAAATGTATGTATCACATATAGTGTGGTTCTTTCGATGGCAAATCTACGTCTGCGAAACATGCACCATTGCAGCAGACCTCCAGAGAAGAAAACAGGACAAAGAGATGATATATTTTAGAAAACTCCTAAATATCACCTACAAAGACCGTATCACAATTAATGACGTACGAGGAAGAATCGAGAATGCGTGGACTGTACGACGACCTGCTGACAACGATCAAAAGGCGAAAGCTGACTTGGTATGGCCACATCTCGAGGTCTAAACACCTTACAAATACCATACTACAGATTACAGTACAGGGCAAGCGAAAGCGAGAACGTCCGATAAAACTATTTGAAGACACCATCCACGAATGGACTAACATACAATCCAAAGAAGCACAAAAAACTACTGCAGACAGAGAGGGATGCCGTAGTATTGTGGAGGTGTCAACATGGGTGCCTAAACAATCTCAAGAGCTGACGGGATCAACTAAACTGAGCTGATATAGTGCGGTTACTGAGTCATTCATGTTTTTTATCGACAAAAACATGCGTTCAAAAAGGTCACTTGGAGCATGTTCTGTAACTTTGACGCAGCAAATGACTGGTTCACATTTATTCTCTTGTTTGATTATCAATATTTGATGAACATTATTTCAAAGTTTTACAATGTTTTGAGAAAAACGTATACAGTTATATATCATTTACGTTAGATGTGCTATTTTTATGTTCGTCCTGTATCTTATTTAATTTGTTCATCTTCTACTGAAGACATCAGAGTCGAACGGAAGTCAGAGCAAACACAGATTAGTGAGAATGAGGCCGTCAGCTAACAATGCAGCAGGAGATTAGAGAGAAAAATCAAAGATCAATACCCTCATAATACAGTCCATAAATATGATCCACTATGTTCTAGATTGGATCCCACAGGGAAACAGAGAAGTGAGGATGCTTAGGAATACCTGGAGAACGATAGTGGTCAAAAGGAATGATGCAGCTAATTTCTCCTAGATATGCTCAAAATGGTTCAGAATATGAAGATATAAACCGTATCTGTCGCAGCTTTTGATTAGAGGGGACTAAATATATACGTGATGGAATTCTTATCTGTGATACAATATTAGGGTTGCTGATCAGTGCATATTCTGGCCGATAATAGATGCGATCTTCCTCCTCTAATAACTCAACATCCTACGTTTTCTTCTACTCAGAAACTTCGTTAGCTATAATCTGCAAAAGTCAGATTTCACGTGTGATCTTGAATTACGCGTGTCGAATGTAGCAATATGAGATCGACATTAAATGCAGGCATATATCACAGGGGAGGGACATGTTAAGATGAAAAGGGCGGGCGTTGGATTATAGGATCTGTTTTCAGTGGTAACATATTATTGTCGAGCTACGATGGCCACAATACTTCGTTACACCTATCTCATTCACCTTTCACTACTCTCTTTCTTGTTTTTTTCCGTTTTATATTTATTTCCACCGTTCTTTATACAAACGTATGTCGTCCGCATTAACAATACATTTTTTTACCTTAAAAATTGCATAAATCCTTCGTGGAATACGTTCTCTTATCTGTCTTGTCATATATTTATTCAAAAAAATATAGACGCATGTAAATATGTGAGTAGTTCATAGCACTAAGAATTTATCAAAACGCTATTCCTTTTGATGTTTTATTCCTCTACGCATTTATCTCAACTGTTTTTCGCTGTACGTCTCTCTTCTTTCTCTAAGGATTTGTCTCAACTTTCTTTTCTGTGTACTTTTCTCTCCTTCCTCTGAGTATTGATGTAAACGTTATTTAGTGTACGATTCGCTTTTCTATAAGTATATCTCAATTTTCTTTTCTGTAAGTCACATTACTCTAACTATTTATCGTCATTTTCTTTCTTTGTAATGGGGTTGTCTCTGAGCCCTTACAAAAACGTTAAATTGTTCCCTTTTTCTAATCAGTTATTTAATGTTCTTTTCTGTGTCACCTTTCTCTTTTCTGTATTAATTGCCTTCCTCTAACGATGCATCTCTTCGATTGGGGAATACATGCTAATAAAAATGTTGCAATTTCAAAAAAGAAACCCATGAAATAAATACCACAAAGCGACTGGTCACAATGCAGTGCTGTCCAACCCTTGTCCGAGAGCTGCATTCAACCCACTAGCTGAATTAAAATGGCCGCCAAAGCTCGAAAAATATTTGTAAACTGTGTGAAACAAAATAATGCTAGGTGGGTACTTGTTAGCTGGCATCAACAACATACAATATACCGTTATATTGCATTACAGCTAGTGCCAGTTCTCAAAATGATCATTTAAAAAATAATAACTATATAGTACATAAAATACACAACGTGTTGCAGATCGCCCGAAACGAACAAGTATTTTACAATGAACTCTTACTTCCCAAATTAACCAAACCGTAATTTGTTATATGAGGTACATTCTGCACATATATTTTTGTAAGCCGTAGTCTAATTACTTCTTCTGCGTTTATTCTCAAGCTCCCGCTACCAAGCCCTGAACAGGACTTTGCAAGTAGTAGGATGTAGTCCAGAGAACGGGTTTGCGTTGTGTTGCTAGTTTACAGTTTGACTGCGATATTAACATCTTTCGGTCCAACACATCCGTCTTCAGCATATTCTAATTACTACCAACGTTCACACTATATTTAAAAAAAACATCTAAAACAAGGCAAGCACATTAAGTGAAGCGCAAAAAACCGGGTTGACCAAAAGGGAAAGTAATTGCAAGATTTTGAGATCTAATTAAAGAAGTCAAAATATTCGTCAAGGTCAGATCCAAAGATCAATTCTTAAATTCTATGGAAACGCCTGTACTTCTAGTAAGGCTAACATTTCTTACTTACATCACAGACCACATGAGCAAATTAAATTTGAAAATGCAAAGTCAGTATCAAATATTACCCACTCTGATGAAGATAGTTATCATTTCTTAAATAAAACTGGAATTGTTCATCAGTCAATTGAGTCAGTCAAATTTTACACACTTTCGAGCACTTTCATTGGCTGCACACGAATTTCCAGCTATAGTGTAATGTGGGCAGTTCATGTTACTAGAACAATTGTAAGTACATTTCTCTGCTGGTTTTCAAGACATTCGAATTCTGACACCATTGCTCAATGTTGTTGAATATCCATTCACGTTCTATCATGGCAGCAAAGATGCAGTTATTGGGAGACGATGAAGGGGGAGACATCTTGAAACAAGAACAATGCAACATAATATGGCTCTTAATGACAAACACAAGGTTACATCACCAGCTCAGTTCTGAATTACATGTGCTTCTTCTGGTGAATCAACACCTATCGAAATGTAAAAATCTATTGATCATGTTTGGAAGCACATTTCTCCAATTTCCATCAAGTCAAAGCATCGCAACTCTTTGACTGACGAATATTTCGATAACCTAGCGAGCGCAACTGTTACCACACTAAAACTAGAACCACTTAAACTTGTATTAATAACACATACATAAATTGTTTTATTATTATACAAATAAATCTTAATAAAGTTAATAACTGTGATGTATTTTTGTAGTCGTTGCTTTTGAGCTTTCTGGTGTGGCCCGCAGTTTGAAATTTGTTGTTGTTTGGCCCAAATTGAGAAAACGGTTGAACAAGTCTCTCCCAATGTAACAAACCTCCAGAATGTAACACCAGACTTGCCTACGCCATTACAATAATTTATAAACAAATAATGTGTCAGTTTACTTTATTGTACTGGCTAGCTTATGGAAATAGTAAATTTATACTTTAAATTGATATCAGTAAGTAACCATACTTTACATGCGTAGGTAGGTTGATCGCTTAGGCGACAAAGCTCGTTGACGCCAACCGTCCATGGACACAGCAAGTGGCTGAATTCTAAGCTGCGTGCAGTGATGATGATGTCTTTCCTTTTTGCTCCAACCATGTATTTCAGGGACGGTCGATGAGGTGGGGTAAAAATAGAGAGGGTCGTTTTTCATCCTTTGCGTATATGACCCGTGTAACAGTTTATTGGAGACGCCGCTCGGCAATGCGAGTAAAATATCCAAAATGCATTAGCTGCAGCGGTCAGAGAACCAAATCTTGCTGGAAGCGTCAAGGTCAGCAAATAAGAGATGTAAATACTTTTCTACATCTCCACAGGGTGATCCCGGATAACAGTCTGCAACCAAACAGACTGGCTTAGAAAAAGGGATCTAAGAGAGAATGCTAACCCGGTTCCAAATAATGCTTGCTGAAGTCAGATGTATCGGACCGAAAGTGTTAAATACGACACAACGCATTCCATTCGCCAGACAACGCTACTTGCAAAACACGTTTCGTGGTTTGGTAGTGGGAGATTGAGAACGAACGAATAAGAAGACGAAGAAGATAAAGAAGAAGAAGAAACAGAAGAAAAATAATCCAAAAATGAACAGCCGACGTGATTTATCATTGTGAAGATGCTTTAGTAATGTGTCCGTCAAGTGACTCCATCGTTTGTGACTAATCTTTCGGGTGGATCGAAAGAACGCGCCTCTGGCTCCGCATGTTGAAGTTGTCGAAGCTCTTTTGATCAATCTGTAGATTAGTCCAACTGTCTGAACCGTCCGCTCGATGGGGATGACACAGGTGATGCAAATTGAAGAGAGTGTTCAGCGAAATGAGGCATCAAGAGTAATTGAGGATTTCACACAGAATTCGAGAAAATAACACAGGGCATGTCTGCCTGGAGAGAAAGTGGTGATAGTTATGCACCCCAATGTGATTAGTGCAAAGAGGAATTGAATATTGTATACATACACACACACACACACACTCACACACACAGATATATATATATATATATATATATATATATATATATGTGTGTGTGTGTATGTGTGTGTGTGTGTGTGTGTTTATATTGTGCTATCAGTGCGATAATTAGACATTAGCATAGAAAGGTCGATTTAAAAGAAAACACGTCGTAACACAACATTGATGAAAATAATACTTCGAGTAACAAGAATGGAAAGAATCAGAAACGAAGTTATTGAGAGACAGGAAGGTACAGCACCAGCGATAGACCTCATCAAGAGACATACAACCAAATAGTATGGCTATGTGGCACGTTAAACCCCAGATAGTCCCCCCCTCCCCTTGCAGAAAGCAATATGATACAGATACAATGGATTCAAAGCCAATGACCAACCAACGGAAAGATGCATAACATAATTAACAGAAGCAGTAAAGCGTCCCGTGAACGAAGCACATAGCAGGAGCTTGTAAAGATACCTCTTCCCAAACGAAAATAAAAAGCTAAAATATTTCAAACAAATGAAGAGACGCACTAACCTGGAGTGGATGAAAGTGAAATCGGCAGTAACATGGACGATGAGACGACAGGAGACTCATAAGAAGATGGTATCTAGATATTACGGACAGTTTGAATTCCTTTACGAGGTAGGTCGACACCTTCGAAACCAAAACTTTTCAATGCTGCCGTAACGGAAACTACGTTCGGGAACGAATATGTCCCTCTATGGTATGTATATATATATATATATATATATATATCACACACACACACAACAAGATCTCGTTATGTATGTGTGCGTGTGTATGTTTACATATAACGACCCCTTAAGACGTGCTACAATATCTCTGGCTCGCTGTCAACGTCCAATGCGATCAGACATTGTGTGCGCTTGTTACAGACCATAAATCAGTCACATGTCATTCTATTGTTTCCTGATTTTTGTTCTTTTCTTCTGAATGTGACATACGCTTTGTGTACTTGAAGCATGTTGTCTGGTGTATCTATTCTTGTTACTTGTATGTTTGTATTACCAACCTTTCCTGATATATTGTGTCTGTTTTGTTTTATTGAATTGTTGTCAACTCATTATGGGCAAAATCTCAGATACTCAGTTTTTTTAAGTTGATGACGAAGTTGTGGCTTCTTATGATGTATGTAGTTTAATAATCTGAAATACATGAAAGCTGAGTGGTTAATGGCTGTCAACAGTCAATAGAATCAAATATACGTAATGGCCTTTGTGACCACATCAGGACTAATAGAATAAGGTCAGGTCATCCCGTAAACAGTGATATCGTTGGGGGCACACATGAAGACATCCTCACAACTCCACACCATCCTTCTCTGTCAGCAGTCGCCCCCTGTGCTTCCTCTGGTCGGAGATTGGTCCATTCTTTTATGGTGTCCTCTCACCTCTTTTTGGGACATCATCTTCGTCGTATTCCTTGCACATTTCAATGCAGGATCGTATTTTCAAGATCATTTGATCTCGATATATGACCGTACCAAGCGAGTTTCCTTTTGTTGACAGTTGCCTGGAGGCCTTCAAAAGCCATATTGTTGTTATAATTCGTTCTCGTATTTCCTCATTTGTAACTCAAACTTTGTACGTGATGTTTAGAAGTCTTTTGGGGAACATCTCATTTCCAACGCATGTATCCTCCGCTGCAACTCAGCTGTCATTGCCCATGTCTCACAATCATAGAAGAATATTGACAGGACTAATGTACGCATTAATCTGATTTTCGTGCATATTGCTTTCCTTTATCTTGCCAGATACAGAATACAAAATGAAATGCACGTTACATCCACTAGCACATCATAGGGGGAGGAAAGGGGAGGGGGAGGGGTAAAGTAAAATAGAACGCAACTATTCAATCATAAGGAAAACATATTCAGTGTAAGCTGGGCATACGATATGAATTGAGTTGAAAGGAATAACCAGGAACGTGTGTTACACCGTAACATGTTATGAAAAATGATATACCAAGAGTATACCAAATAAGAAATAACAAATATTATAACACATACACACATTCACATGCATGATAATCTGCACACGTAAATGAAGTAGATGAAACAATATATAGATAATGTGTCCGAAACAGATGAAAACAAAGGGCAGGCCATGTATATATATATATATATATATATATATATATACACACGCACACGATAGACAGTCATTAAGTAAAAGCAACTGTATTATGAAGTGCATGGAAGACTATGTGCAACGATAATCATGTTTCAGGACACAACATGTTTCTTTGGCAATACTTCATGTAATGATTGTGACGATCGAGCTGCATGTAATACAATGGAAAATATGGCTCTTACCATCAGATTGCATTGGTAATGAACACTAATGCGTTGTTCGTTTGTTTTTTGTTGTTTTCTTGTTTTGTAAGCGAGTGTGTAACCTTGTTAAATCTAGAAATGATGAAGGATCAGTATGAAAATACTCGTTATAGTCAGAGGGGAGTGATTGAATAGGTAGAACGTTTCCAAAACGGATGATAAAACAGTATTGAAGAACTGTGGTGTGGGAGACCAGCAAGTATCGTAACTGACACAATGCAACAGCAGATCGACAAGCTTGTATGTGGCAACAGACTACTTACTAGTTATTCAATAGCCAGATAGCTCTACATGAGTCATGGCCCTGCACACAAAATTGTCCATGACGACCTGTGCCCTTGTCGAATAATACCAGAACATCACAGCAGACAAATCCGTAGCAACATTTAAGTGTTTGATATTTACCTCAGAAACAGACCAGCAACATGAAAACTTCAGATCGCTTGGCAAGGACAGGAGCTGGGATGCAGTATGGCTTCCAAAGTCATGTTGGATCCAGAGGTTTCCTAATACATTGTCAGGAAACAGAAGATGCATGCGAGAATTAATATCATTCTACAATTGTCTGGCACAGCCATATCTCCCTCAAGCATCAGCACATAATTTTTCCGTAGCTGATGAAGACGCTCTTTTTTAGACAAAAACTCTCTGCACGTGTCCACCGTAGCGCGGTGGTTAGCGTGCTGGCGTCGCATCTGAGTGTTCTTGCATTCATTCCCCAGTTGAGGCGGGAATAATTTGTTCAGCCGTAACGGACCCTGGGTCGACCCATCCTTAAATGAGTACCGGTTCAGTCCAGGAAGGAAAAGCGGCAGGGTGAGGAGTTGGTTATCGCCTCACATCCTTACTTTACTTTGCTTAATGTACTGCTCAGGTATGACTATATTTCCAGATTAATAAATTACGCTTTCAACCTTTATGACCGTGTCAACCGATGTAGTGTTTACCATTTGTCATTTAAGGCAAATATATTTCAACAACAGAGCCTCTGCTAAAGTTGTATATCTAGAAGGATAATTGCATTGAATGTCGAAACATGCCACTTCAAAAATGGTTTCTGCAACAAATTAATTTGCACGAAAATAATGTACCGGTAAGGAACTTAATTGTATGAACTGAGAAGTTAGTCTGGCCAGGCACACAATTCTGCTCAGAACGTCACATCTGGGTCAAGCACAGTATTCTGACCAGGACACCCGTCTGGGCCAGGCACATTGTGATGATGAAAACCACTATCTCTCTACAATGAGACTCTTAGACAAATTATAGCGTTTTTAAAACATACTCAAATGGAAAAATTTGCCCCAGAATCGACATAGAACCACTTGAGACTTGAAAAAGTATCGCATCAGAAATTAAAAGAGAGAAACAGGTAAATGACCTTTCCTTAATCAACACATCTTCTACAGACTTGTCCCTGAAAACGTTGCCCGCATCGAAAAATGGAATATACTGACGCAGTCCCTTGGATAGAGCTGCGGTAGAAGTTGCGTCTGAACACAACTTGCCGTACGTTGTATGGAAACCGCTAAAAAGGCTATAAGCTGGTGTATCACCATTCAGGAAAAACTAAAAGAAACAGGGATAAAGGGAAGATGAGACCTGCCACTGTGAAGAAACACAATCCCAAGGTGACCTGGTGATCTGGCTAAAGCTTCTTGAAACATGAAAATGGAAAGTATATTGGGTGAGAACAAGGTAATAGACTTAGCTAAACATTGAAAGTATCATGACTGACGTGATGCTCATCGACAATATCAAGGTCATCAGCGATAACTTCACAATTGTCATCGTAAATTTTAGCATTATCATCTACATCATCATCATTATCATCGATTACACCACTGTAATCATCGACGACTTCATCATTATCATCGGCAGCATCAGATTTACCATTGATATCATCAGAATTATCAGCTACAACTTTATCGAAATCCTCGCGATCATCATCATTATCACCATATTATGTGTTGCTGGAAGAACGGGTTGCGATATATGTAACACACTTCCCATTTAGTCGAGGTTTCAGGTAATTATCTAAAGAATTAATTTGTAAGATCTTGCTGAAGTTATTCCTTTATGTATCGCTATGTTAATCGATGACTGTATTCGTTTTTATTGTTTCACGTATTAGTCGATGTCCAGAGAAGTCTCTGGTTGTTCATTGCGCGTCTTCGTTCATGAAATTTCAAGTGAACTTGTTGCTCGTGCTGTTGTTGTTCTAAGGTACATCATGCTGATACATGTAGATGGATGACTATGCCGGAACTCTAGCGTGCCATACTTGAATCACTCGTGACAGGTGTAATACATGTAATAATTAAATCACTCATGTCAGAGCGAATACATGAAACAATTGAATCACCCGTGGTAGGTGTAATACGTGTAACAATTGAAACACTCATGTCGAAGAGATAACACAAAAATTGACAAATGCTTCGATACAAGAATATTATCACTCCGAAGATTATTTCCATTTTTCAATCTGTCTGGTGGTTTACAGGACTCTTGAATGAAGGTCCCTTTCTCGGCAGTCGTCACGAGATATGAATACCAGCTTGTATATTTTACCCCTGATATAAATAATTAGTCATTGCTAAGGCTTGAATCCATTTCCCTTGACCAAATAACTGACATCTAACTGCTTGGCCACCCATTAGTTCGATGCTATGCAAAAGTTCAAACGGGTCAAAAAAACAAAATGCTATGATTTTACATCATTTCAAAGCAGCCATGCTTTATAATCGAGTCCACGTATTGTCTCAAGCTAATATACTGATGTGGGAGCCGTGTAGCGCGGTGGTTAGCCAGCTGGCTTCGTATCTGCGTGGTCTTGGATTCATTCCCAAGTTGAGGCAGACATGTTTTTTTCGGACCGCAACGGCGCCCGGGTCGACCCATCCTTAAATTGGTAACGGTTCAGTCCAGGTAGTAAAGGCGGCGAGGGAGATAAGTTGGCTACCGCCTCACGCCCTTACTTTACTTTACTTAATGTACTGATCAGGTATGACTATATTTCCAGATTAATAATTTACGCTTTCAACCTTTCTGACCAAGTCAACCGATGTGGTGTGTACCATTTGTCATTTAAGGCAAATTTATTTAAAAAATAGAGCCTCCGTTAAAGTTGCATATCTAGAAGGATGATTGCATTGAATGTCGAAACATGCCACTTCAGGGATGATTTCTGCAACATGTTCATTTGCACGATAAAAATATAGCTGTAATTAATTTACTTTTATGAACTGAGAAGTTAGTCCGGCCAGGCACAATGTTCTGATCAAGATGTCACGTCTGGGTCAAGCACAGTATTCTGACCAGGGCACCCGTCTGGGTCAGGCACATTGTGATGACGAAGACCACTAACTCTCTACCATGTAGCGTTTTTTGGAAATATGTTGTTTTTAAGCCAGTCTGGCTGACGAGATGTGGATCGCAGTGATCCCCTAAGCAGCGAGCGTCACGCAGATGAATTCAAGTGCAGTACAACCGCCTGGGTATCGCGGTCACCTTCATCGGCACGCTCGGGATGTGAGGAAGGCTACTACAACTCGCCATTTAACGCCCATTTCATGACGCACAAAAAGAGTAACTTACTTAATTGGGACATTAAACAACAACAACAACAACAAAAGAAACACCAACACAACAAAAACGAACTTAGTTTACTCTTGTCACCATTTGTTCAAGGGAGCACATTTCCTCATTAGGCTGAGTGTGTTGGCTTCTTTGCTATAAGTCTGAACTACGTTATATCATCAATTCGTCTTTCACGTGTCTCTTAACCAGATCGTATTGTGTTATAGGACGTTATAGACGTTCAGTGACAGTTGATCAGGCTACACGCTTATGACACAATTGGATCATCTTATTCGTGTGTTATGTTATATACTCTGGTATTATCCGAGTTGCGCATTTGCTTTGGGCGTTTTTTTTACTTCAAAAGATAGATGTGATCCCCGATCTAAAAACCACTCAACTCCATCCAAACACCCCAGTTGTAAATTCATTTATATTAGACTTATTACACTATTAGAAAAAGGGAGGCATAGAAGTAGGAAGCAGGCAACAACATCTCGTAACAACCTAAAGCCCAGTACAAGACTGGATTAACACGTCATCCCCAACAGCGGTGTTTCTTATGGTCTTGTATGTATATGCATTCAGAATAAGCAGTCATTATCCCATTGTATCTGATACAATGGCGCTCGTGACAACATTGATGACTTTTTCACGGCATTTCATTCCACAAGTTGAAATCACCATCCTTGTCATGTCTGTATAACTAGTATGGGACGTTGTAGCGACAAACCACAGTAATCTGCAAGTTTGTCGCTAATATAGTTTAGCGCAGAATGCGTGTTTTGTTTGGTTCCCAGTATCTGTTTCAGAGATAAACAAAACAATTTCATTCGTGAACCTTTATATAAACATCGAATGCAAGTTCTGATAATATAAATCGCCAATACATGATCATCCTTAAGTGAGTTCCGGTGTCCCTTTATGGGGCATGTATTTAAAGGCGACTAAAGAAAGGTGTGTATACGGCTAGCGAACCCATCGAACAAAACGCATAGATTACGTATCCGGTTGAAATCACGTCATGTTCAGTTTCACATACCTGGTCTGTATATTTTTTTTAAGACACTGCCGCTTCTTTGAATCGACCCAGATGTGAATGGGTACCTGACAAATTCATGGGAGCAATGTCGGTGCTGCCGAGGGAGCTACAGAGTTCGTGTTCTGTCGTCAGTCCTAGCAGCAATGAAAGCGACGAGCACATGTGGGAATGCACAGGAACAGTGAACTCGGTTCTATGAACCGGTTTATTACGAAAGCAAATTGATACATAAATAATCACAATAGAATAAAAAAAACTATTGTTTTGGCGAGGTTTACTATAGGAGACACTGTATTCCAGCTGTAAAAGGAGGCACTATACTCCAGCTATAAAAAGATGCACTTTACCTCAGATGTAAAAGGAGGATGCACTATACTCAGGCTCTAAAGTGAGGCACTTTACTCAGGCTGTAAAGTGAGGCACTGTATTACGACTGTAAAAGTATGCACTAAACTCCGGTCGTAGCTAGAAATGGACAATAACGTGATGTTTGATGAGGTACTCAGTTGTAAATATTTACTCAATTACAAGTCTTCAGTGTATTATATAGCCCTAGAAAACTTCAATGTGACAGTAAATGCAACATGTTTGACAGAAACATGTCCACTTGTTGAGTCTCCCGATCTTGTAAGTCCATGATTGCACAATGTGTGTGTCGGATCGTATTTTGCGACCAAGAGTTTAGGAAGTGCCAACGGACTATTCAAAATTAAATTTATCTTGCAACCACTTTATCATTTGCAACGACATGTGTTTCCAGTTAGGACAAGAGAGGGCATAAGTTTAATTGTTATCATAAGTGTAATTCACTTCTTTGATCAATTTTCGTTTTTTTTGTTGTCCCATGCACCTAATTAAGGTGTTTGTATTAGTAGATGTTATATATTTGTTTTTTATTGTATGTGTTTCCCACACAAGTTTCTACTGACGGAGACGCGGCTATTCCACCCTAGACTGTAGTCAACCTGGGCGATATTACGACGCAAAATTGTATTATATATCAGTCTTAGTTCAAATTGTTTCAGACAATTGTTTTTAGTCATTTGAATTTATATTGTACTGCAAGAATTATGATTTTGTATTCGTATATTTTATATTTTTTTCACCTTAACTATGGTCTTGTTATGATTATATATATATATATATATATATATATATATATATATATATATATATATATATATATATATATGTATATATATATATATATCCAAGCACATGCATACATACATACACACACGCATACATACACTAAATTAAATACTTAATGAAAACCGTCTGCGTTTCTCTTTGCTTGCTCTATTTTCCCGTAATTCTCAAATTGCATGCATCAATTTCAAAATAATATGTTGTGTCTAGTATCAGTATTATTTAAATAGATAGACTAAAAGAGGTCATAATGATCTGAATGTTAGAAAGTCGCTATTGAATGTATACTGTGAATATGATCCACTAGTCAGTATAACACTAATTAACAAGGACAATAATTTCTTGTCCGTGATTCTGGATTGACTGATACGTAAATGATAGGCCTTAGTCATAGTCGGTCTGTACATTGACAAGGGCGATAACCCTTGTGCTAGTCCCAACGTATGTGCAAGTTGGAGGTAGGCGGCAGATGCATTGCTTAGCTAAGAGCGAGATGGGCTCAATCAGTGCTGCTTGTCCAATCCGTTCTGTATCGGTCACTGCTTGTCCAGTGGAAGACTAACTAGTTTGTTTGAGGACCGCGAGTATTGTACAGCTCGAGTAAATCTCGCCACCTATTGTGATCTTCCAGGAAGTACTTTATTTGTGCTGTATAGAGAACATGTTGTGCTTAATTTGTTGTCTTTCCTTCTGACTACATGACCAGCACAACGGAGCTTGGAGTTGTTGACATGTTGTACGACATCCTTGACGTGTGACAATGCTCGAATGTCTCTGTTGTGAAGACCCATATGGCGCTGCTGCCTAAGTGATAGGCCCACGAGACGGTGCTCAATCGAGGCATGGTTATTGCCAGAGACCAGGTTTCACTACCATAGTATAGCGCTGGTTAGACCACTGAGACGAACATTTGTAGTCGGTTTCTGGTCTTCTTATTGGCGTCTGTTGCAGTCTTTATGAAGATTAAAGCGGCTCAGCAAACTCGTCATCAGTCTGGCAATCTTGTGCCTCAGGTTATTTTCCATGTTGAGGAGATGGTCGAAGTAGATGTATTTGTCGACATTATGTGTAGTGTTTTGTTTAAAAACACCGGACTGGGCTCTATTTAGCGGATTTGGATTGCTTTCGTTTTTCATATATTTTTGGTGAGGCCTGCTTTCTTATCCTTTGCCTCTATCGATTCTCACATTTGTTTCGCTTCGGAGTGTGTTTTTGTGATAAGTGTGACATCGTCGACAACTATGAGGTTGTTCAGTAATCGCCCACGTCTTATGGTAGTCTACAGGCAGGCAGATAAAATGTCTCTGTAACGATAGTTATCAGTCGTTTGAATGGACGAATGATAGTGGTGCATCTGTCATAGCAGCGTTTCAACACGTCTGTGTAGCCAGCTTCAACTTTCTGTTCTTCCAGAGCTTTCCACGTAAATCATGGTTCGACTCAGTCAAACGCCTTTTTGTAGTTGACGAACTTAGCATATGTGGTGCTCTCTTGCTGCCTCAATGAAACGGCAATACCTGGTTATGCGGTTATGTGGTCCAGCGTGCTATAGGTGCTTCTGAACTCAGCCTGCTTTTTTGGTTAGACGTCCACGGGGGTTTTGCGAGTCATCACCAGTAGGCCTCTGGTGAATACTTTGTTAAGTCCTGAGAGGAGCGTGATAGGGATGTTGTGGATAAATCCTCTTTTCTCCTTTCTTAGATAATAAGACATTCTTCGACTCTCACCAGCTCTACGGCACTTCCTTCCTTTTTCGAAAACGGGAGAATTGGTGGACATGAGCTGTATAGAGTGGGTGGCCACATGCTTTTAAAGTCTCTACCGAGATTCCATGCTTGCATCCGAAATACTTGCCAGAGGGCACGCTTCCAATAACACTTCGGATCTCGGAGGTCATGAAGGGTGAAAGTAGTGATGGAAGTGTCCGTGATTTGGTTGTGTGAATTGGGGGAGTGAGAGATGACTTTAACAAGTGTGTGTGGAAACCGCAGATGACTATTCATCTATGCAGATGTGATGTCATTCAAACCATTGTTGGGCACCAGCACGAGATCTCTTTCTCCTAAAGCTGAAGACGGAACGAGAGTTATGTCACACCTACAGAGTAACTTATGAGTGGATATAACTAAAAAGACGAGCAGTTAGTAAAACGTATATGGATTATTATTTTTACTATTATTATTCTTTTATTTATTACTATAATTGTTATTTTTATTACTTTTATTTTTTTGAAGATTTAGGAAATGAAAATAAAATTAGGAACGAAACAATATAATACAATAAACACAAGCCATTAAAACACTTATATAAATGCAGGTAACTGGTGCCAGAAAACTACACTACACAAGACCCTCATATGGGACGCCATAGTTGAGATTCGTAGACTGATATTTATATATAATTCACGTCAGTGATGACAGTTATGACCATATAAATGACGTATTTTATTTGCGGTATAATGCCACTAGTTTGCATATTATAGCATTATCTTAGAGTTGCGTAGGTTCAAGTCCGACCTAATCAGCTACTGCGTAGTGAATTTAAAGAAGAAATAAACAGGGGACGGCGTGAGCACGGCTCACAATCTAAAGGTGCTGAATTTAATCCCCATCACAGCACCGGCCGTTATCTCGGGGAAGCAAACCCTTAGCAATAGCAGAAGAAAGCAGACACTTTCATAAAATGCATGCTGAAGATGGATGCACTGGGTCGACAGGCGCAAAATAAAAACCACAGTGTAACGCACACCATCTTAGGGACTAGAGAAATAAGGCGAAGCCAAAAAAAACAACATTAAGCGTTTGTGAGAATGGTCATGTCAATCATAATAAATTAGGGGATCAAGATGCTGAGCAGCGCATAAGCTGCAGTGGACAGCGACACATAACTGACTGCTAGCGTTAGGGTCAGCAAACACCTCCTCGCTGGATAACAGGCTGCAGCAGAGCAGACTGGCTAAAGAGAAGAGATCGAAGAGGAATGCTAACTCAGTACTTAAAAAAATTCTTCCTGACTTCTGATGTGTTGGACCGAAAGGTGCAACTATCGCAATTCAAGCTGTAAACTACGACACAACGCATCCCGATCTCTGGACTACATTCTGCTACTTAAGCCCCCCGCGAGAGACTAAGAACGAACGAAGACAAGACAAGCCATAATAAATAAGAAGAGGATACACACGTCCTGATAAACTGTGTTGATGTAAACACACGGAACGTCTTACTTGACATCTCCAAAATAGTGTTCCTAACGTGACTTGGACAAACAAAGAGTAAAGAGCAGAAATGTTTGGAAATGTTGAAAAGTAGTCTTAGTCTTACCATACATATACTTGTACAGGTGGGGTGAGGGGTGGGATGAGGTGCGCATGTGCAGGTCCTAGTCGGTGTAAACTGAATGTAGCCTGTTGATGATTTTTTTATTAGCGGGCTAGGCTCGAGCAGTTTATTACTGCGTTATGGAGGTTGGTTAGCCGATGTGCTAGTCCTTCTTATTAGACTGAAACACTAGAGCAAATTATACGTGTTGCCTGTTAGGCGTCATCTATGCTGCTCTTAACAAAGCACCAAACTATGGATGGTGGTATGTCATGTCACACAGGTAGTCGCCTTTTACGACATGCTCTCTGTGGGGCAGTTGTGTCATGTCACATATGTAGTCGCCTTTTACGACATGCTCTCTGTGGGGCAGTTGTGTCATGTCACAGATGTAGTCGCCTTTTACGACATGCTCTCTGTGGGGCAGTTGTGTCATGTCACACAGGTAGTCGCCTTTTACGACATGCTCTCTGTGGGGCAGTTGTGTCATGTCACAGATGTAGTCGCCTTTTACGACATGCTCTCTGTGGGGCAGTTGTGTCATGTCACAGATGTAGTCGCCTTTTACGACATGCTCTCTGTGGGGCAGTTGTGTCATGTCACAGATGTAGTCGCCTTTTACGACATGCTCTCTGTGGGGCAGTTGTGTCATGTCACAGATGTAGTCGCCTTTTACGACATGCTCTCTGTGGGGCAGTTGTGTCATGTCACAGATGTAGTCGCCTTTTACGACATGCTCTCTGTGGGGCAGTTGTGTCATGTCACAGATGTAGTCGCCTTTTACGACATGCTCTCTGTGGGGCAGTTGTGCTTATCTTGACCATGTGCACAAAGACATAAATGAATGCTAGGCACTAAGGTTGGAGCATTAAATAAGTAAAAATGCTTCTATACCAACACTGTCGTCGAGGCTGACATACTAAACGTTTAATTCTACGTTGTTCATCGATATTGATGTGATGGCAAGGCTAGTTCCGTTAATGTGTCTCGCTCAAACTGTAACTAATGTACCAATTAATTGTTTGGTAGATTGGAAAGTATTAAGACGCCACGCTGATTCAATTTCCTTATTGCGAAAGAACCACGTTTTAACTTCTTTGAATCTCGTATATATCGCCTCGAAAACGTTGAAGCAACAAAAAAGCTTTGAGGAGAAATGAAGATCTGGTACGACAGTGTAGTTATGTACATTTCGAAAACCAATTATGTTATTTTATTGAAATAAAGAACGGGGGTGGCTATTTAAATAGTATTACACGGGTATATAGATTAAGTAGATACTTCTAGGTATGCTTTCTATCGAGACTGTAATCCACATACTGTAAACCTTTGAACTTACGGAGGAGTCTCACACTGAGCTACACCCAGAAGGTCCATGATTCTTCTTATCGTATTGTTCGGAATATAGAAAGAACAAACTATAACACAATACCTAAAAAAAACGTTAATAGATAACTGGCGTAACCTTTGCATCCGTATTTCCCACCATGCATTGTGGTGTGCAAGAGCGACAGAGAAACGCATGCAAGTCTGCTAAACATAAGACTGTGTGACTTTTGCGAAAGCATTGAACTACTGTATCTCGTCTTCTCTTTCGTCTTAATCTAAGCTTTAGGAAAACATGTTATTCATCATTATTTGTATTGTATAGCACGTTGTTTCATGAGCTTATATTCGGCTATAATAGTTATCCGAACGGTTCATTATCGGAGAGAGGCGGTGACTTAGTCAGTTTGGAAGCATGTGTCGCTATAAGATTCACTGTAATTATACAAAACACGCGAATACAAATGATAGAAACGTGTATTCGGAATGTAAGTTCTGACATTATAGTATAATTGAATATGCGCTGCATCGGTCAGCTATCTATTGCTGCACCCTCACGTGGTGATCCTGAATAACTGGATGCAACAGAGCAGACTGGCTAAGGAGAAGGGATCGAAGAAGAAAGGCTGGCTAAGGAGAAGGGATCGAAGAGGGAAGGCTGGCTAAGGAGAAGGGATCGAAGAAGGAAGGCTGGCTAAGGAGAAGGGATCGAAGAGGGAAGGCTGGCTAAGGAGAAGGGATCGAAGAGAAAAGACTAAGCAGGTACTCAAAAATGCCAGCTGAAGTTAGATATGTTGGACCCAAAGTGCAAATATCGCAGTCAAGCTGGAAACTACGACACATAACCATGTCCCGTTCTCTGAATTACACTATGCTACTTAAGGCCCTTTTAGGGCTTGGTAGCGGGAGAATGAGAACGAACTCATGCCAATCCAATTCCGTTATGCACACATAAACATCACTTCGGATAAATTGGCGTTTCAAGGCTGTACGGTAACTCATTTTTTAACGTCTGATTTGAAAATAGGAAAAACACAATTCTCTGACAATAAATTGAGAACGATCTAGACTGCACGAAATGTTTCGCAGCTTACATGCAGTCCGTGTTTACCTCATTACATTACACTACGTTTACATATTATTCAAGTCGCAGTTTAACCTTATCTGTCGCGACAATTGGGATGCATCGTTTAACTGGTAACGCTAAAAAACACTTAATTGAAGCAGTGTGTATATACATCTTCTTTCGCTTGTGTCCTGCTTGTGCCTTTCATACATAATTATGTGTAAATATATAAGTTATCTAGTGAAACTAAACATTGTATTCTGTATCATCATTTTTATAACACAGTGAAGAGAACAATGCACTTGTTTAGTACTAATAGGCCAACCCATATGTTTAATCTGAATACAAGACTACGGAAGTACTTCTTCAAGAACGAAATAAAAACAAGATGAAACACGTACTTGTTAAATAATTTTCACAAACACGTTATAAATCAAGAAATGTATAGCATGTTTTATTCTAAAGAAATATTTACTCTAAAGAAATTTCAAGTTTTGCTGCGAATGAACAATTATGTTGCAGTCTTAAAATCTATATTATGGATAACGGTCAAATGTTCAGACTTCATCTTTCGCATTTATAAACAGACATAAGTAATATCGAACGTGGAAAGTAAGATGTATTACTCTCACGAAGCAATTATTTGAAGTAAGATAAATGTATATAGAATGTTATGATATTTGGATACAGATGAAACATGAAATAATAATCATCACCCAAATGAAAAGGTATGGCAGCCATTAGATGGAACGATGACAATAATTGTGCCAAGCGTAAAGACAAACGGCTGATAATAGCTCATCCAGGCGGCAAGCATAACGGACTATTGACGGATTCTGAACTCAATTTCGTTTCAAATCAGACAGACATACGTGGCTAACATACGAACAAATACAAAACATTGAGAATGGATTTAGGGTACTTTCACTTCCGTCCTTAAATATACTAACTGAACTGATAACGGACAACACATTATACCATAATTAGGTGGTACACAGTCCCGAGACCATCCAGTAACAATTATGAGACAAACGAACACATTCAGTTTAGTGACATGCACATGAGACTGAATTTGTTGTTCCGTGTAACATGCATGCAATATTGGCAAGAAAATCCAGGAACATTGTTTGGGCTACCAGCTCAGCATTCATACATTATATTTGTGTGGTTTGCATAAGAAATAATGGGGAGAGAAGACTAACGTCTGGTTAGGCAAAACATAGTGATTGTATAATGTTAGTCAGAGTCGAGCAAATTATACTGAACACGACCGCCACCTCACTTCAACGCAGTTATCCCAGGAAACAGACGTGTTTCCTGTCAGTCTGGTTAACGAAGTTCGGTCGACGTGATCCCCGTTGTAATGAGCAACATGCAGATGAAGCTACGCGTATATAAAGCGCATGCAGGACCCTGGCTCATCTTCATCAGCACAATAGGGATGCACGGAACGATACTGCAACCAACCACCACCTAACCACCGTTTCAGTGAGCACAAAATCCCAGTCATACTTATTGTGAACATTTAACAAAAATACAGCAATAAGCATATTAATGACTTCACACAACACCTGTACACACACAGTAAGCACTTATCTCCCTCCACACATTTGCTACGAACTTTAATTGGAAGCAAGTTAGACATCAATGCACCTCATTTGAAAATGTAAATGTGAAGATTCGCCTCATAACAATATGGATAATTAACATTATATGGTTTGCTCCAACACATTAAATATTGATTAAACGGAACCAACTATCTTCGCCTACAAACAAATATCAAAGATATGTCATCCGTTTTGATAATGTCTCGGCAATTGTAAATAATAGTATGTAAATATCAAGCAAATAACATACCACGTGGAACAAATAGTGCTGAAACGTTATTTAATTCCAGGAGAAATTTGATAAACTATGAGAACAATCGTTTCCTACGAACTACAAGCCCACTATCAAACTTAGTACATGTGGCAAGGAATGAATATCGTTACATAAAGTATAGAAGACCCTCAAACTCGTGGTCCTGAAATCACGTCATTCACTACAAGCATTAAGCATGCTGAATGTGAAAGATTCACAAGCGTTTGACGGACACATATTGAAACGATCACACATTTTTGTGTATATACGAGCAGAGGAGTGCATAACTTCTTCTACGGCAGAATTTTAATGCGGGGACGACGTGATTTTCAATCTCTGAAGGCCTTTCCTCAAACAGGATGTCTTTGTCCTGTGTGAATGAAGAGATACGTGTGATCGAAACATTTTAACAACATAAATATGTATGTTGTTGTTATAAGAGGCGAAAGCTCAAAATATACAATGGTGGAAACAGTGTGGAAATTAAGAGTAGGAGGAGGAGAAAAATGGATAAAAAAAAGACAGTGAGAATTTGAGGAAAACAATTTGTGTATGTTCAAAATTTACACTCAAAATAAACATACAGCGATTTGAAACATAAACATAATGCTTTCAAGTACTTGCACTATACATTTTTAAAGCATGTTTACAGACGGCGATAGACAATCCAAGGTAATGGAAATGTAGATTTTTTTAAATAAATTCTTTTATATATTGGTTAGCGACACGCCTACGATGTTCAAACATTCGAACGTAAACAAACTGACAAATAATGTAATCAACAGCATACACAATCACTTCATTGTCAATGTCAGATGGGAACTCTGGCCGAGACACATGAACGAAGGATAATAACTTCAGAAATGAGATGGCTTCAACAGACAGTCTAGGTCATTAGAAGAGACACGAATATGAAGGGAAGATCTGTGAGAAAATGAAAGCAACTTCATTCTTTACATATTCGTTTAGACAGATTTCGAAAAAATAATGGTTACTGTCTGACTGTGTACGCAGAAGAAGAAGAAGAAGTATAGACAGATGACTACTTCAATAGTTTGGACATAAAGGCCTGACTCAACCAAACTTAATTGACTCGCTAGTAAATAATAAAAGATACCAGAGCAAGATGCTGAGAAGAACATTATTATTTCACTATGTCAAGGACATTATCGATTCCGTGCGACATGATTATTATTAATTCATTGTGACAAGATCATGAACTGTGTCAAAGAAAAAAGAACAGAAGCATGGATTTATAACAAAATAAACAGACACACAACAAAATATTGCACGGGCTAACTCCGTCTATCGGCAAAAGTTGATGAACCTGCTGATGAAGGAAAATAAGATAAATCGAGATTTTAACCCCGCAGGGGACAGAACAATAGAGGATTAGTGCGATGTGGACCACGGGAGAACGGACATGCTGAAAACACAGAAGAAGAAACAAAGAAGTATTGTTGGTGTCTAACTTAACTTAACGTAACGTTCTAAACTGGATTAGAAGACTGCTAAGTATGTATACAGCCAGTTTCATTTACATCTCTAAAAGCTATGCTAATCTAATCGATTCTTAAATGCATTAATTGTCACTGCCTCCACTACTTCCTGTGACATTGTATTCCAAACATTCACCACTCTCTGACTAAAAAACTATTTTCTAACATATAATCTGGATTTTCCTTTAGTTAATTTGTACACATGTCCTCTTGTTCTTGCAGATGATTGCATTTTAAAGAAAAAAAAATTATATAATGTATCCTTTTCTGTGAATATCATGTAAACATGTTCTATATTATCTCGAATTCTTCTCTTTTCTAGACACTGCGGGACGGTTTTTCTGAGTCTTTTTCCATAACTGTAATTCTGGAATCCCACAATCAGCTGTGTCCTGCTTAGTGGTCGTTATTCCCAATGATTTATATCTTAACATTTACGAAAATACCGTCACATTAATCAGTGCCGAAAATGGTGCAATTAATATTAGAACTTGCAGCTGAACGGCAAATCACACGGTAATCATCAAATAGAAGTTGATTCATCTCGTTCACATATGTATATCTTACACATTCCAGTCACGGAGAAAATAATCATTCAATATGCTGTTCATTACAGTTTGCAAACTCAGTGCCTTCAAGAAGTACAAAATCAAATGATCATGTCAGAATTGTTCAAGCACAAATTGTAGCTAAAGTTTGACGTAGTGTGCACACATACAGGCGAAATACGGACGTAAATAGTAGACTCAAGATAGCGCGAACAATAAAGAATTAGTTATTAATGATTATAGATCATTAAATAATCTATGAGTTCTGTATAGTATTGATTACTGGACAATCCGTTCTTCAGCGGCGGTTACATCGTTGCGGGTCCTAACTTCTCTTCCGCGGTCTCTGTCTTGGGTCACGGTGGACCAGTGGATAATAAGTCGTCTATATGTGGCGTCGTAGATGTTGCCGGATGCAAGGCAGTCGGACAAACGTGTTGGTAATCGTCCCCGTGGTCGTTTCTTATCTCTAGGGTGTCATATTGTTGTCGCTGTGCTTCAACGATCGTCTGTTCTTCGCAGTAAGTGATCCCCACCGACCATGCGTTTCTCAAGGGAAGCTTGTGTCACTCTGAGTTTGGACTCCATCTTTTTCGTGATTATCCATGTTTCCGCCACATAGCATATTGCAGGTAGTACTGTGAAGTTCAATAGACAGGTGCACCGGCTCTGGTCGTGGATGGTGTCCAGTACCGGTTTTTATCGAAGAGAAAGCCGCTCAACCCACGCGACGCCGTCTTGTCAACTCTGGGCGGAAGTCGTTCTGTATGTTGAGCAGGCGTCCAAGGTAGATGTATTCGTCGACGTCGTCTGATCTCTCTCCGTCTAAGAAGACTGGGTCTCGGGAAGCGTACGACTTTCGTCGTGGACGTGTTCACTTCGAGTCCCGCTGTCTTTCCCTCTCAGTGGAGTGCTGCCGGCATTTCATTGGCGTCTGGAGCTGCTTCCGTGATAAGAACTAGATTTGCAAAGCGAAGAGGATTTAGCAGCCTACCATTTATGTTGATGCCAAATGCATTCCCGTCGTACCGACTGATTACGGATTCAAGACATGCGGAAAAAAGGCTCGGTAAGACGGAGTCCCCGTGACGAACTCCTCTTTATTTCGGTACTACTACGGGACTTTGGAAGGGGTAGGAAGTATAACAATATCGCAGAAATATTAACGTCATTCAGGCGAGTAATGTGTTCAACCTGTGTTGTATATGTGTCTCTTTGTCGTAAATCAAACGTGTTTCATTGGCAAACATATTTGACACATCAGCAGTGCAGGATCGGATTGTAGTAATATATGTAACAGAGTTACAGGGGTACAACGAGCCAAAGCCAGGGAAGCCCTGAAAATACCGTTCATGGAACCCAAACATAACTTGAGAACAAGCCCGAGAGTTTCAGTGGTTTGAACTGGGAATCCCCGTCAACAAGCGGTCAGTCAGTGTTTGTAAAATAAGGCAGCCTTTCTTTGGGACACGCGAGTTCAAATAAAGTTGGTGGGAAATGAACTCAAGAAAGCGAAGTCATTGTCTAAAGCGTGGGAAATTTAGCATATAAGCTGGAGTGAAACAGAATAGGGGGAGATCAGAAGCAGCAGGCAAGGGTGTCCTGCCAGACAGCATAGTGAGTAGCACTTAGTCTAGAACAAGTAGATAGTTAAATGCTACAGAAACTTAGCCAGTGAGTGAAAATAGTAGAGTTAGAAGCCACCGAAGGAGACCAACACTGAAAGACAACGAGTGACCACATACATGTATGAATCTGTATTTGTGTGATGTTTTGTTCGAGGCGTCGTCGCTAACATCTTGCTCGAGTGACCTGACTTCATTCTCGTCAGACTGAGACGTGTTGCTACAACACGAAGTTGTCGTCCTAAGACAACCGTTGTGATTTGTGGGGTTTCCTCGTCCTGACAACCACAGTAACACAACCACTGTCGTCTGTCATAGACACGAACACAGCTGCAGACAGAGCACAGATGCAGTCACCGACTGCCTGATGCAGAGACGAGGCAAGAGGGTCAGTAGACATCTGCTTTACGTGAGACGATACAAGAGGTCCAGCAGACATCCATTTTTAGTAAGCTGAGAGAACAGATAGATGAGGACTGAGAAATTGTAGATATACATCCTTTATATCAACGCACAGAGATAGAGAGTGAATAGAACAATTGCTAGATTCCGACCACGTGATGAGAACCCTGGGTAAAGTTTAGTACTAGAGTAAGACCTGTGCTGCTTGCACGAACCTTTAGAAGTAATCTTAGTCAGTTAGAGAAGTGATAATAAACAACCTTTAGAGAGACATTATAATTCATTAATAATTGATGAACAGTATAATGTAATCAATGAGCCTAGTGATTTGATTTGATGTACATATTGTTTTACTTGTGTGAAAAATACCAGCTGTGTTTTACCTGTGTTCAAAGAATTGTTGGTACGTAATTTAGAGAGTTAAGGAGTGATAGTGGTAATGAAGATAGTGGTAATTAAGATAGTGGTAAGGAAGATAGTGGTAATGAAGATAGTGGTAAGGAAGATAGTGGTAATGAAGATAGTGGTAAGGAAGATAGTGGTACGGAAGATAGTGGTAATGAAGATAGTGGTAATGAAGATAGTGGTAAGGAAGATAGTGGTAATGGAGATAGGGGTAAGGAAGATAGTAGTAATGAAGATAGTGGTAATGAAGATAGTGGTAATGAAGATAGTGGTAATGAAGATAGTGGTAAGGAAGATAGTGGTAATGAAGATAGTGGTTAGGAAGATAGTGGTAAGGAAGATAGTGGTAATGAAGATAATGGTAATGAAGATAGTGGTAATGAAGATAGTGGTTAGGAAGATAGTGGTAAGGAAGATAGTGGTAAGGAAGATAGTGGTAAGGAAGATAGTGGTAAGGAAGATAGTGGTAATGAAGATAGTGGTAATGAAGATAGTGGTAAGGAAGATAGTGGTAATGAAGATAGTGGTAAGGAAGATAGTGGTAATGAAGATATTGGTAATGAAGATAGTGGTTAGGAAGATAGTGGTAAGGAAGATAGTGGTAAGGAAGATAGTGGTAATGAAAACTAGGATATAGAACATTAACGTTAACCCTGCTACATATTATATTAAATGGTACCGTGACCTAGAATAATGAAAAGTAACGTATAGACCTGTTATACATAGACCACTTGCAGAGGTGTGAAAATATTGTCAGAAGCTTTCCCCAATTCTAGCACTAATTTCAGTATTAGATGTACAACCCAACTGTTTACAACAATGACAAACGGGAGTGTGAAATAAAACTATATTAGATGGCAAATAATAATTATGTCAATGAATTCCACTGTGTGGGACTCTGAAACTAATAGACAAGGCTATCATTTGTTCCGATGGCAACTACGCCTGTTAATCTGGCCACTGGAGTTAGCAACTTGTTACTGCTATATTCATGTCATGCTTACTCCACCTAACAACTAAACATGCTTCAATATTAACGTAGCGAATCACCATGAAGAAATATCAGCACAGACATTTAGACCATGTGACTGCGTGGGTGAGGAGTTTCAGACGATTTCAACTCGTTGATAAATTATCGTGTTTTATGAGACCACCGCTTTAAAACAAAATAACACACACTTATTTCAGGATCTAGGTAAAAGCCAAGCCCTTCATTGGCATTGTCAAGAAAGATATTACACGCCATGGCGGTCTGGCGTAATGGGTACATAACATAACTACGTGCTTAATCATATTCCGTTCTAAAATTACTGAACAAATTCAGCGATGTATATTAAATAATCCCTATGACAGAATGTAATGACATTTGTTTAATGCTGAGAAAGTATTTTTGGCTCATGTAAAACTGTTCTACTGTAAATGTTTACTTATTTGGGATCAGTCAAATAACACTCATTTTGATTTAGTATATCTATATTAGTTTTGTAGTAACACATTTCCAATGTATTCTATGGTCTCCACAATCTAAGTTATTTGAAGTGAGTCAGGAATTTCGTGAAAGACAATTCAAGCAAGTAGCTCACACTTCTTTTCAACCCATGTGTATGGCGCATGTACACGTCATTTGTTTTTTTCTAGAAGAGATTGAACAACCTACATTCTTTTCAGTTTAGTTATAATTTGAAATGCAAATTCACGACGATGTAGACGGTGACTGTACTATTGTATAGTTAGTTACTTCTGCTGAGAAGTCAGAAGGGGACGTTTATGTCAATACATACACGGTATTTGGAGGAGAACACACCATGCGCTCGGCATATATATAATATATTTTTCCCTTTAGATACAAATTTACTAAAATTTGTAAATGATAGTCAAAAAAGGCATAACAAGGAAAACCGATTATTTCAACAGATATGTTCTCGGACGTGAGAATGTAATACGTTTAGGGGCAATGCAATTGCTACATTTCGTAAACTAAAGGTAAGGCTGAACAGTCATTGTCATATGGACATTTCAAAAACCGCTTTATAGAGAGTTGGTTGGTTCCACTTCTCGGAAATCTGTTAGTGGCAGAAACAAATTGTGTGAAAACCGCACCTCTTTGCACCACGATGCAAACACCTTAGTCAGACTAGTGAGCGCAGGATATACGGCTAAGACATAGTATATTTGAACGAATCGTGTGTAAATGCTCACCATACATGTGAGACAATGACAATCACTGGGCGGAAACAAGAGAAGAGAAATACCAAGTAGGAAGGGTCAACGCATTTTAGTAGGTCAAGCATGTAGCAAAGAAAATGGTCTTACGTGGCGCAGAACTTATTTTTAAGCACAGTCCACAGATGGTACATACTACCACACTGAAATGAATGGAACCATTCTAAGAAATTGGTTGAGGAGCACATTTCTTCCCACTCTGGATAGACCGTCATTTCTAGTCATGGACAATGTATCGTATCATAATGATGTAGCGCTGGAAGACAATGCATCATATCATGCTTTAGCGCTCGAAGACAATGCATCATATCATGCTTTAGCGCTCGAAGACAATGCATCATAGCTTAATGATGTAGTGCTGGAAGACAACATTCTAGCTTCATCAAGCACGAAACAAGTGATCATGAATCGACTTGTAAAGAAAATATGCCTCTTTTTCCTAACAATTTGATATCAGAGTTATTGCAGCTGATCAAGCGAACTAGCAAAACAAAGATAGTTGCAGAGCATGGTCACACCTCTCTTTAACTACCACCGTACCATCCACACATCCATCACATAGAACTGGTGTGAGCTGCAGTCAAGGGTCAAGTTCCCTCACACAAATAAATATTGACTGCCCGAATAAATATGACGAACATGTACTCCGAAAGATAAGAAGCGTATTGACAACGAGGAGGGTTACATTTTATCAAGTCGTTAGCAGTATTTAATATCTTCGAGCTGCCAGAAGCAGATTCGAGCAGTTTACATGCCAATCTCAGTTGGTGAGACCTCCAAGTGCCACACAATATACTATGAACTACATCTTTATGAATACAAACTTTGTTACTGCGTCACAAAAATGTACATCAACTGATGAAGACTGCAACAGCGACAATTCAATGCCCTAACTGTCCAATGTTATGAAATATTAAAGTGGATCATCTCAGTCACATCCATGCCAACAAACACTACACGGTTTTTCATCGGCATGAACATATAGATTGTCGTCTTTGTTTCTAGGTTCTTTTTTTTAAACAACAGCAACAGCTGTACGTTATTTTTCTGCTTTGCACAACGAACTGCTCACGATCATTTTGGTTCATGTGAAGATATTAAGATCAGTCTCGATCAAGCCCATGCCGCAAAAAAGAATCATAACACGATTCGATAACAAAATAGCTGTTAACGTTACATATACTCATGGAGCAAAACTGCCAAGGATTCATTGAATGTTATCATATGACATGTAGATACGTGTTTAGAAAACGTCGCCACAACTTAATGTTATTGTACAATCGAAGGTTTGGCTTCGCTTGGCTACGTTCGTTCCCAATCTTCCACTACCAAACCCTGACTAGGGCCTAGGTAGCAGAATGTAGTCCAGATAACTTTGTGTCTTTGTTTACAGCTTCACTTCGATATTTCCACCTTTCGGTTTAACACATCCGGCTTCAGTTATCCAGGATCTCCGCGTGGAGGTGTAGAAAGGTCTTTGGCAGCTCTGGTTCGCTGGCGCTAACGCTAGCAGTCAGCTATGCGTCGTTGACCGCTGAAGCTCATCCGGTGCTCAGCATCTTGATCCCAAATCGAAGGTTTGACTAACATTGTTTTGTGCATATGTAAATGTATATAACAGAAACGGCTCTTTGAAAAAAAACTACGTTTCCTGTGAATTCGTTACACGTGAAATCTTAAGGACGTAAGAAATACAATATTATTTGCAAAAAAATACCTATTTGTGAAGCAGTTTTTAGTAAATTGATCGAGAAAGTGTTCAGCAATTTTGAAACGAACGTATACGATTTTAGTTTGCTGTACAGCAAACATCTAACAGACCAATTGCAAGAGCTATATCAAGAAAGTTAATAGAATATGCAAAGTGTGAAGATGTGACAAGAATATTTGGATTTATTGTACTGATATATTTTGAATTCTGAGATCAAAAGTACTGATGAACCGGATAAAAGGTCCGTGCATATGAACAGTGGGATTAAAGGTACTGATAGTACTATAACAGTGGGATTAAATGTAATGATAGTACTTGAATAGTGGGATTAAAGGTATGTATATTGCTAGAAAAGTGGGAGAAAATGTATTGAAAGTACTTGGGCAGTGGGATTAAAGGTACTGATAGTACTTGAATAGTGGGATTATATATACTAATACAATCTGAATAGTGTGATTAGAGGTACTGATACTACTTGGACGGTGTGATTAAAGGTGCACATACAATCGAAACAATGGGATTGATTAAAGCTACTGCTAATACTTGAATATTGGGATTAAAGGTACTATTACACTGGATAGTGAGATCAACGGTACTGATGATATCTTCATAATTTAACTAAAGCTACTGACACTTTCTGAATAATTGTATTACAGGTACTGAAAATGTCTGAACAGTGGGATCATATGTCCTGATACTATCTGAATAGTGGGATTAAAGGCACATATACAATATCAATAGTTGTATTAAAGGCACTAAAACAATATGAATAGTGGGGTTAAAGGCACACATACAATATGAATAGTTGTATTAAAGGCACTAATACAATATGAATAGTTGTGTTAAAGGCAATAATACAATATGAATAGTTGGATTACGTGCACTAATACAAAATGAATAGTTGTATTAACGGCGCTGATACAATATGAATAGTGGGATTACGTGCATTAATACAATATGAATAGCTGTATTAAAGGTATTGATATAATATGAATAGTGGGATCAAAAGTACTGATACAAGATGAATAGTGGGATCAAAGGTAGTGATACAACATGGGTAGTGTGATTAAAGGCACTGGTACATTATGGATATATTAGCACAAACAAACCCACACAAAAACATAAAACATAGAAAGGGACGTCAGGTATTGTTAGAAGATAGATGACAAGTAGAACAAGTGATCAGCGCGTAGTTGGCGTCTTTTTAACGTAATGGCGAGTACTATATATTATCACGGAAATCGGATATGTGTTTAGATTTTATAAATAGGAGCTATCAATTACAACTTTGCACATAATATCAGGCATGTGAACTACAGGCAGCAGCGAACAAATACAAACAACATCATACCTTGCAGTACAACTGAAATCTATTCATGAGAAGTACAAGGAAAAAGTATAATAATTATTATCTTTCTAATTGATTTCGCAGCTGCTCCTCACGGGGACAAATCACAAGGGCGCACATCTCAATGACGTAGTTTTTCTGAATTTTTGCAGGTTTATTTTCAAGAAGACCCATTAAGGAACTGACGATTTCTGACATATCAAGGATTTAGTAAAGGGGTTGCAGCCAATATATACTTAATATCAACGAAGAAAAGAAAACCAGAGACTGATTGGTTAAACAAAAAACAACACAGAGTTAAGTGCTTCCAAGATATTATTTTCATTTCAACCATCCAACGATGAGGACACTGTGCACCTACATCTTATGCATCTCAGGACTATGTCTGGGCTCTCTGATGGCCTTCCCAATCCAAGGTACAGTCATATATTTATTTATTTCCATATTTAGATAATTACATATGTATCTCTTAATTATTATGATTACATTCTTTAACACATCTTTGACATGCAAAAAGCAAATCCTTATAAATGTATTGGCCCTGCACACGAAACTAACAGTACCATTTATTATTGTTGTACTTGTTTTGCTGTAAACGACTGAGCTTTCCTTGATTGCATAGGTAACCTTTACGCAATGCTGTAGTTAGCTCCACATTGTATCATATTGCATCAGCTCACCACAAACACCACAAGCCCCGCAGTATTCCATCAGCTCACCACAAACACCACAACCTCCGTAGTTTTGGATCAGCTCACCACAAACACCACATCCCCGGCAGTATTGCATCAGCTCACCACAAACACCACAACCCCCCCCCCCCTGCCCGCCCAGTATTGCATCAGCTCACCACAAACACCACAACCCCCCCCCCCTGCCCGCCCAGTATTGCATCAGCTCACCACAGACACCACAACCCCCCCCCTGCCCGCCCAGTATTGCATCAGCTCACCACAAGCCCCCCCCCCCCCCCCGCAGTATTGCATCATGATATTTTGTTTTGCATTTTAGACATGATATAGCCGTGCAACGCTCGCAGTGAAGCAGTCGTTAGTGGTAATCGAAGTTTCGAAGGGTCAGCAAGTTATTTGAGTGACTCCCATAAACCTCTTCGTCATAGGTACAATACAAGTGCTCCATGCAGTATTGACGTCCCGTGTTGATATTATTAGTGTAGATACATCTGGTCAAATTTACGGGAAAGTTATGTTTGCAAGCCCGAAAAGAGTCATCACTCTAATAGTGAACTTGGCATATGACCTTTATTTCGGATGCAAGATTTGGAACCAAGACAAGGCACTGGCCCCCAAACGTGTACTGCAGTGCGTGGGCAAGATATCTTTCAAAATGGATGAAAGAAGAAACACTGGTCATTGTTGTTGTTATGCTGTGGAGAAAGCCAAGCAGTGAGGCAAATCATTTACTTTTGTAAAACCACCTATTTTTAGCTTGCATCGCCAGGAAAAAATGAAGTGGGTAATACGTTACGCAAATTTATAATTTGCTCTCTAACCAGTTCCGGTAACAGAAGGACTTTCTGTTACCAATCTTATGAATGAGTTGTCCATGGATCCATAGGAAGAAGATCTAAATTCAGCTTATCTGCAGCCTTCAGCGTGTATTGGTGATCCATACGTCTGCCACTGTGTATTATCTGCGCCACACATTCTCACCATAGAGGAACGGAATGATCTGATTCGCGACCTAGATCTGTCGATGGCCAAAGAGAAGTTACTTTGATAAAAAATTCAAGGAATTTTTAAGGAAAATGTTCGAGATGTTTCGCAGTTGTCATCAGCAGCAAGCCTCAGAAAGTAAGAGGGGCCTATGTTCTGCTCCGATGTAAAAAGTAAAGTATAACTGTCGTAGGGGTGTGAGGTGTTAGCGATCTCACATTTCAAAGGCTCGGCTATATGAGGGCGGTAGTCATATCCTTTCCCTCGTCGCTTTTACTTCCTGGACTGAACCATTACCCATTTAAGGCTGGGTCAACCCGGGAGCCATTGCGGTCTGAAAAAAACATTACCGCCTAAAAGGGGAATGAACCCAGGACCACTCAGATGCGAAGCCAGAGCGCTAACAACTGCGCTACGCGGCTCCATTATATAGGCGCCCGTTAATCAAACGGAACGCTTAAGAATGGTGACTACTCTCAGTTAAGTTACGAGACTGTCAAGATATCGTCAGGGACATCTAATAAAATCATTCAGCATCCGCATTAATATACATATCAAAGCGCAGCGAATTTCACAGTAAACAACATAGGCGGGATTCTGATGTAGTAGTCCTGCATCCGGACAGAACTAATGACACCATCGTTCCTGATCAGTACTGGCCCTCTGATTAGAAAAGAGCTGGCTAATGACAACCCTATATTCATCCGCTCATATCCCTTAAGCGCCAGCATGAGTGCGCGGGGGTGACTTCAGTGGCATGAACATTCCAATCGTTTGCAGTCCACTTTGTGACGAACCTATAAGACTGGAATGTAAAACTGTTTGTATACGTACTCTGCAGGTCTTCTGGGAATCGATGTGGTCGAGAGGTTAGGCACTCGCCTTCCAAAGCGATGAACATAAGTGTATTATTCAATCCCATTATTATTTAAAGAGATCCCTGGTCTCACGAGATGTGGAACCAAAGTACCTTCATCCTGTCTTGTCAATGATCCAATGTAGCTCAGTAAGGTCAATGACAATCACAGTATCTTTCTCACTATAATCTAAATACAGCGCAAGTTACTTCATCAAGACAAAACCGTCAGTTCATGTTGCCTTCATTGCTTGCAATGGGCAACTAATGGAACAAGACGTTATTGCTGCCTAATGGAAATCGACATCCATGCTGTCTAGTCGGAACCTCCATGTACATGTACAAAATATGTGATAAGATAAAATAACTCTTGAACTGTCATCATCACAGCAAGTGGGACTGACTGCATATATATCTGGCCTCAGAGTAGGTCTGGATGTCGGAGAGTAGTAAGGGCAAAACCCATCACTGCTAAACAGGTACATATTTCTGCTACCTCTCAAACAAATCAACATCGGTGTTATAACAAAAATAAGTTATTAAAGACATAGATCATAATGAATTAGCTTTCAGTCATTGGTTGGCAAATTCCCTCAAATCAGCGAATCGAAAATTGACGATTGAATGTGTGTCCGTATTAGTTCTGTGGGCTCTTCAGAGACGAAAGTTAGGGAAGATGCTTGAGTGTGACGAGAAAAATGCATAGGACAGTTTACGCTTCGTTTAGGAATTGTCTCTCTAACAAAACCTTGGCTGCTCTGACCCCTTGTAGATATGATTTCTACATTCCTACTTTGATATTTTCACGAGAACTGTGACATGGTTAACTTAATTTAACTTTTCATTGTTATACTGGTTTAGAAGACTCTGTAGAGTCTGTCAACAACCAGTTTCATTTACATGTCCTTGTTTTAAAAGCTATGAGCATACAAACTTTTATCAAATGCATTTATTGTGCCTGCCTCCACTACTTCTTCTAGCAATGCATTCCGAGCATTCACCACTCTCTGACTAACAAAAGGATTTTCTAATGTCTAATCTGGACCTTGCTTTAGTTAATTTGTAGCTATGCCCTCTTGCCATTGTAGGTGGTTCAATTTTGGAAAACTTGTTATACTATTATGTATCCGTTCATTTATCTTATAAACCTGTATTAGGTCACCTCGAATTCTTCTCTTTACTAAACACTAAAGGCCGGTTTTTCTGAGTCTTTCTTCAGAACTGTAACTATAGTATCCCACTATCAGCTTTGTCGCTCTATTTTTGTATCCTTTCCAGCATGTTAATATCCCGATATCGACTCTATACCTGTACACAGTACTCCAATCTAGGTCTAACTAATGCTTCATGCAGTTTGACTATCACTTCCTTGCTCCTATTTTTAATATTTCTTTTTATCATACTTATTATTGCATTTGCTTTTTTCACTGCTACCCTGACTTGCTCACTCACTTTACCTGTATGATCTATTATAACCACAAGGTGGTCTCTTTCCTTTTCTATAATTATCATATTGTTCTCGCACATTCTATAATTATGTTCCATATTTAATCTACCAAAGTAGATGACTGTACGTGTATCTACATTAAACTCCATTTGTCGGCTCATAGATCATTCTCAAATTGTATCTAAATCCGATCTCAATATATGCACTTCTGCTTTAGATGAGACACTACTGCATAGTTTTGTGTCATCGGCGAATTTTGCAATCATGGATTAGAAATAAATGTCCAAAATTAGTGTCGGGCACACTGTCACGACCGGTGAAATCATGTAAATGAGCCAGAACAGCTAGCCTTAGAGGTGACAGACAAAGCCTTTGCCGGACATAAAAGTTGACTTTAACACGCCTTTTGTATGTATTACTCTATATCATACACACGCACGCACGCACGCACACACACACACACACCCACACCACACACACATATACACACATATACACACATTAACACATATATACACATATATACACATATATACACATATATATATATATATATATATATATATATATATATATATTTTTGGATTTCTACAAAAATATTAGTCATGTTGGTGTATCCCTTGTGATATTCGTGTTTGACAACTTGAACACTTTAAGAAATGTCTAGTTTTTAGTTCTCACATCACACGTATTACGTTTCTCGTGTCAATGCATACACACTCACATACATACATTCACAAAAAGACAGGCTCACAAGCCACATCACACATATATGATCATAAAAACACACACACACACACACACACATACACACACTCCACCCCAGCCCACCCCACACCACATCACACCACACAAATATAAAATTGACATTCGCAATTAAAGACCCATATCCGTAGATGTGATCAGACGTATGATCATACGCATACCTACATACACACACGTCCTGAATGATGTCATAGGTGGGAGTTAAATTGAGGATGAGATCTATACTCTTTAATTAAATGCTTCTAAGCGAAGGGCAACATGACATGAACAGCCCACATGCTGGTCTTTTGGTGGTGTCACTTTTCCTACAAGCTATAGCAGTCTAAAACCAGACTACGCTGGATAGATAGAACTGTACAGACATAACGGCAATGTATCTAAGCAGAAACCGTTGACATGTATATTTGTCGATTATTGATCAAGCGATCTATGGGTTACAGTCCTTTGACGCGATGCCATAAAGTGGTATCTGCAAGTATCTGTAGGCAGTTATTTAGATCCGTACAAAGTGTTCCATTTGTCTGGTCTCAGAGGCAGACACTCTTTCTTAACACCGGCAAGCGCCGGACATTAAAAAAGATAGTGCTAAACAGTTTGATAAGGATGTGTGTACAGCCGGCACTCTAGATTATGTTCTGCTCAAGTGACTGTTAAGTTGTATGTGTTGAATGCGAAGTCGGAAAACGTTATCTCCTGTTCGGAAGGTTGATATTGCCGTTGAGATATCGGATGACCATATGTAATTAGATTTCTCCCCATTATTTACAATTGCCCATCTTTTGAGCCTGGCCTCTTTTTCGCAGTCTTTAGTAGTTGTTTGACTGTCTGTAGTGTTGGTGTATACTGTTGTTCTTGATTTTATCCCTTCTTAGCCATGACATGAAGGTAGTATACAAAAATACAAGATTCAGTTAATATGCCAATATGGCATATTATGAATACAGTGATATGCCATTATTGTTCTTCACCAGCGACATACTAAAGGCAACATCAATCCGGCCGTATTTACTTTCCCAGATTATAATGGCACCCCATATTTGAGGCTGTGTGGAATTAAGGATCCGTTTTGAGATGGAAAAAAAAATCTCACAGCAGCTTGGAACCGGAATCCGATTCCTTGGTTAAGGAAGGCAGTGAAATAACCACTGCGCTAAACTCTGCTATCTAGTACATAGTAAGGGAACAGAAAAAAGCCAAAAAAGTTCACCCAATGAACAAACGCTCATGTTCGATGAGGAAGTGCCCCAGTAAAAAAAAAGACAGATATATTAATCAAACTGTGAAATGCAGTATAACGTTCGAACACTTACAGAATGAAGAAGTTGACACAAGTGGGACAGTTTTAAAACAGTTCTAGAAATGCTAAAAGAGAAATGTGTTCCATGTAGGGAGGTAAACCCCAAGCGTAAAAAGTGGATAACTAGATTTGTAGTGAAATGTAGAAGAGCAAAAAATAAAGCATGGAAAAAATATATATATGAAGGTAAATCAAAAGAAACATATGTAAAATTTTTGGACAAGCAGAACATATCTCAGAAAGCGAAAAAAACAGCAACAATAGACTGAAAACAAAACTTGCTCAGAGTATCAAGACTGACAGTAAAAGCTTCTTCTCTTATGTTAGAAATAAACAAAGAACGAAAGACAAAGTAGGCCCTCTCATAGACAGTACAGGGAAATTAATAAGTGAGAATAGGGAGGCAGCTATCCTGCTCAATCAATACTTTGTCACAGTCTACACAAAAGAGGACTGCTCCAAGATCCCAGAGCCTGTAGATATTTTTAAAAGGGACATGGATACAGTGGGATTAAATTCAATCTGTTTTACAGAGGAAATGGGTTTTTTTTTAAATTGGAGGGGTTGAAAGTGAATAAATGTCAAGGTCAAGATGGTATTCATCCAAAATTGCTGTATGAAATTAGAGATCAACTAGCAAAACCATTGGCTATATTATGTTTTCAATCGCTTACAAAACGTATTGTTCCAAGGGATTGGAAAGATGCAGGGATGATCCTCTTATTCAAAAAATGCAAACAATCAGATCCAGCAAATTTTATACCGGTGAGTTTAACGTGCATAGTCTGTAAATTTTTAGAGTCAATAATCAAAGAAAACATTGTAATGCATTTAGACAAATTTAATCTAATTAGAAATAGTCAGCATGGGTTTACTAGAGGGAGATCATGCTAAACAAATCCATTATAATTCACGGAGGAGGTTACTAAAATCATAGATAAAGGAGAGCCAGTGGATGTTATTTATCTAGACTTTGCAAAGGCCTTTGATAGAGTACCTCATCAAAGATTATTTCGAAAGTTAAAATCACATGGAATAGGTGGCGAAGTTGCCAAATGGATTGAAAATTGGTTAACGGGAAGAAGGCAGAGAGTGGGCATAAATAAGGAGTACTCTGAGTGGTGTGAAGTGAAAAGTGGTGTGCCACAGGGCTCGGTTTTGGTACCAATTTTGTTCTTGATATATATACATGATTTGGACATTGATATGGGATCTATGACTGCAAAATTTGCTGATGACACAAAACTATGCAGTAGTGTCTCATCTAAAGCGGAAGTGGATATATTGATGTCGGATTTAGATAAAATTCAAGAATGGTCTGTAAGCTGGAAAATGGAGTTTAATGTAGATAAATGTACAGTCATCCACATGGGTAGATACAATATGGAACATAATTACAGAATGGGAGAAAACAATATTAGAAAGATAGATAAGGAAAGGGACCTAGGGGTTATAATAGATCATACAGGAAAGGTGAGTGAGCAAGTTAAGGTAGCAGTGAAAAAGGCAAATGCAATGTTAGGTATGATAACAAGAAATACTAAACATAAGAACAAGGAAGTGATCGTCAAACTGTATAAAGCTTTAGTTAGACCTAGATTGGAGTAATGTGTACATGTGTGTAGTCCTTATCATAGAGGGGACATAAACATGCTAGAAATAATACAAAAAAAGAGCGACAAAGATGATAGTGGGATTCAAGAAAAACAGTTATGAGGAAGGACTCAGAAAAACCGGCCTAAAGTGTCTCGAAGAGAGCAGAATTCGTGGTGACTCAATACAGGTTTATAAGATGATCATTGGAATGGATAAATTCGACTATAATAAGTTTTTTTAAAATACAGCCACCTACAATAACAAGAGGGCATAGCTGCAAGCTGACTAAAGAGAGGTCCAGATTAGATATTAGGAAATATTTTTTTAGTCAGAGAGTGGTGTCTGCTTGGAATGCATTGCCAGGGGAGGTAGTGGAAGCATGGACAGTTAATGCATTTAAGAATACACTGGATGAGCAAAGCTTTTAGAGCAAAGTGATGTAAATGTAACTGGTTGTATACAGACATGTTTGTAACGGGTAACGGGGAATCAGGGTTCGATTCCGGAGAGTGAGCATGAGAAACGGCTACCACATCCAAGGAAGGCAGCAGGTACGCAACTTACCCACTCCCGGCACGGGGAGGTAGTGACGAAAAATAACAATACGGGACTATTTCGAGGCCCCGTAATTGGAATGAGTACACTTTAAACCCTTTAACGAGGATCTATTGGAGGGCAAGTCTGGTGCCAGCAGCCGCGGTAATTCCAGCTCCAATAGCGTATATTAAAGTTGTTGCAGTTAAAAAGCTCGTAGTTGGATCTCAGGCGCAGGGGCGCGCGGTCCGGCTCGCGCCGGTTCACTGCCCGTTGTCTCCTGCCCTACAGTCTGCCGGCTCTCTCCCACGGGTTCTCTTCGCTGAGCGTCCTGGGTGACCTGCGCGTTTACTTTGAAAAAATTAGATTGTTCAAAGCAGGCCTCGGCTGCCTGAATAATGGTGCATGAAATAATTGAATAGGACCTCGGTTCTATTTTGTTGGTTTTCGGAACTGGAGGTAATGATTAACAGGGACAAACGGAGGCATTCGTGTTGCGGCGTTAGAGGTCAAATTCTTGGATCGCCGCAAGACTGCGAAAGCATTTGTCAAGAATGTTTTCATTAATCAAGAACGAAAGTCAGAGGCGCGAATACCATCAGATACCGTCGTAGTTCTGACCATAAACGATGCTGACTAGCGATCCGCAGGAGTTGCTTCGATGACTCTGCGGGCAGCTTCCGGGAAACCAAAGTGTTTGGGTTCCGGGGGAAGTATGGTTGCAAAGCTGGAACTTAAAGGAATTGACGGAAGGGCACCACCAGGAGTGGAGCCTGCGGCTTAATTTGACTCAACACGGCCAACACTGACATGACTGACATGCCGAGACCACTTTCCTTGGGTCTAATATGGAACTCGTGCTGGATCTAGACCCTCAGAAATCTAGGATTATGCCCTCTGTGGCTCGGTTGGTCTGCATTCAGTGTTTGATAAAGAAATTGACGGAAGAGCACTATCAGGAGGGGAGCCTGCGGCTTAAATTGACTTAACACGCCAATACTGTAGAATGACTGTCAAATCGAGAGCACCTTCGTGGGGTCTAATAGTGAACATGTGCTGGTATTAGACTCACGGAAGACAGGTCAGTCTCTTAACCCCCTAATGAAAGAGCGCCTGCTACGGTAAGCTGGTCTTAACCCTGCAGAAATCGTAAGTTCCAGAAACTTGGCCATCGACAAACTAAAAGCCCTCTATTGATACGTCCTGGCTAATATTAAACGGGTGCTGGAAAAAGACCCTCGGAAGACAGGTCAATCTTACCCTACTAATGACAGGGCGTTGCTACTGTAATCCTGCTTAACTCGAGAGGAGCCGCAGACATTTGGTTCACGTACTAGGCTGATAAGCCAACGGCGCGAGGCGACAAGGTGAGGGATTACGGCCGAACGAATCAAAGCAAAAATCCCGCCCAAAAGCAGCTCAGCACGAATGCAAAGGGAGGATTCGACATGGTGGGGACCTCGGGCCCCCACTCCAGCCCCGCCCGGTCGAGCCGCAGAATGAGGTCTCTGCCGTCCGCTGATCAAAGCGGGCGGGAAGCTGCTTGATATTCACCCCATACGGCGATGAGGTATAAAACCATTTGTAGAAGACGTAGTTCTCGGTCGGGGTGCCCTAAGCAGTAGATCGGCTACCTCACTGCGAACTGCTGAGACTAAACCCTTGACCATGAGATATGTCCGCTCCCCAGGCGAACAACATCTCCGTGCAAGACCAGGCTTGTTCCCTGGTCAAATGCACTATTTCTAGAGGAATCACAGGTCGCTGACATTTGGTCCACGTGCTTGCTGATAAGCTACCATCTGAGGGATTACGGCCGAACGCCTCTAACCCAAAATCCCGCCCTAAATATCAGCACCACTGTGATGGGAGGCTACGACATGGCTGTGTCTAGCGTCTCAGCCCGGTCCGATCGAGCCGCAGAAATGCACCTGGCAAAATGCACTTCTGCCTCGCTCTTTGCCTCTGTCTGCTATCAGTTATCCCAATGGACGCAGAAGAGATGCAGTCCAGCGGACATTGCACCTCCTGCCCTATTGGGACAACCTCCCTGGTGGCGGGGAATGCTAGGCGTACCATCACTGCAGATGAGCCGAGAAAATAAAGGGATCAAAAAGATACCTCACTCACATGCATATGCTACGTTTCTCGCAGGACGTGACGAATCCTGGGACAACGTCACACTGGACTGCCTCTCTTCCGGGATAGTACAAACTAGTACATAGTCCATCATATCATTGCCAAACCCTATAGACACGAGTAGGGAAGACTCGATAGTCTTGCAAGACAACTTCCCAAGAGAGACAACTCTGACCAAAAACAACTGTTGCATTGAAGTTAGGCTGGGGACAGCCAAAGGCTAAGGAGGGCAACCCTACAGAAACGCCACAGGCTTAACAAAATACAACAGTGCAACGTAAATATCGCTGTAAACAGCGTACGATGAAGAAGAGGAAGAAGAAGTATACAGACTCTGCACGGTATTCTAAACCAGTATAAATACGTTAAGTTAAGTTAAGTTACAAGCGAGGTAGCTTAGAAACGTTCCCGGCATTAATGTACTGTATATAAAAAAGTTACAATATAATTATCTACACTGCATTTCCTTCAAAGTAGTTCCCTTTGGCAACTACACACTTTTGCCAATGGGCATCAGATTTTGGAAACATTGGTGGAACCCATTCTTTGACACCTCTCTCAGCTGTCTTGTCACATTGGTGGAACCCATTCTTTCACACCTCTCTCAGCTGTCTTGTCACATTCGTGGAACCCATTCTTTGACACCTCTCTCAGCTGTCTTGTCACATTGGTGGAACCCATTATTTGACACCTCTCTCAGCTGTCTTGTCACATTCGTGGAACTCATTCTTTGACACCTCTCTCAGCTGTCTTGTCATATTCGTGGAACCCATTCTTTGACACCTCTCTCAGCTGTCTTGTCACATTCGTGGAACCCATTCTTTGACACCTCTCTCAGCTGTCTTGTCATATTCGTGGAACCCATTCTTTGACACCTCTCTCAGCTGTCTTGTCACATTCGTGGAACCCATTCTTTGACACCTCTATCAGCTGTCTTGTCACATTGGTGGAACGCATTCTTTGACACCTCTCTCAGCTGTCTTGTCACATTGGTGGAACCCATTCTGTGACACATCTCTCAGCTGTTTTGTCACATTCGTTGAACCAATTCTTTGACACCTCTCTCAGCTGTCCTGTCACATTCGTGGAACCCATTCTTTGACACCTCTCTCAGCTGTCTTGTCACATTGGTGGAACCCATTCTTTGACACCTCTCTCAGCTGTCTTGTCACATTGGTGGAACCCATTCTTTGACAAGTCTCTCAGCTGTCTGGTCACATTGGTGGAACCCATTCTTTGACACCTCTCTCAGCTGTCTGGTCACATTGGTGGAACCCATTCTTTGACACCTCTCTCAGCTGTCTTGTCACATTGGTGGAACCCATTATTTGACACCTTTCTCAGCTGTCTTGTCACATTCGTGGAACCCATTCTTTGACACCTCTCTCAGCTGTCTTGTCACATTGGTGGAACCCATTCGTTGACACCTCTCTCAGCTGTGTTGTCACATTCGTGGAACCCATTCATTGACACCTCTCTCAGCTGTCTTGTCACATTCGTGGAACCCATTCTTTGACACCTCTCTCAGCTGTATTGTCACATTCGTGGAACCCATTCATTGACACCTCTCTCAGCTGTCTTGTCACATTCGTGGAACCCATTCTTTGACACCTCTCTCAGCTGTCTTGACACATTCGTAGAATCCATTCTTTGACACCTCTCTCAGCTGTCTTGTCACATTGGTGGAACCCATTCTTTAACACCTCTCTCAGCTGTCTTGTCACATTGGTGGAACCCATTCTTTGACACCTCTCTCAGCTGTCTTGTCACATTCGTGGAACCCATTCTTTGACACCTCTATCAGCTGTCTTGTCACATTGGTGGAACGCATTCTTTGACACCTCTCTCAGCTGTCTTGTCACATTGGTGGAACCCATTCTGTGACACATCTCTCAGCTGTCTTGTCACATTCGTTGAACCAATTCTTTGACACCTCTCTCAGCTGTCTTGTCACATTCGTGGAACCCATTCTTTGACACCTCTCTCAGCTGTCTTGTCACATTATTGGAACCCATTCTTTGACACCTCTCTCAGCTGTCTTGTCACATTGGTGGAACCCATTCTGTGACAACTCTCTCAGCTGTCTTGTCACATTGCTGGAACCCATTCTTTGACACCTCTCTCAGCTGTCTTGTCACATTCGTGGAACCCATTCTTTAACACCTCTCTCAGCTGTCTTGTCACATTGGTGGAACCCATTCTTTGACACCTCTCTCAGCTGTCTTGTCACATTGGTGGAACCCATTCTTTTACACCTCTCTCAGCTGTCTTGTCACATTCGTGGAACTCATTCTTTGACACCTCTCTCAGCTGTCTTGTCATATTCGTGGAACCCATTCTTTGACACCTCTCTCAGCTGTCTTGTCACATTCGTAGAACCCATTTTTTGACACCTCTCTCAGCTGTCTTGTCACATTGGAGGAACCCATTCTTTGACACCTCTCTCAGCTGTCTTGTCACATTGGTGGAACCCATTCTTTGACACCTCTCTCAGCTGTCTTGTCACATTGGTGGAACCCATTATTTGACACCTCTCTCAGCTGTCTTGTCACATTCGTGGAACCCATTCTTTGACACCTCTCTCAGCTGTCTTGTCACATTGGTGGAACCCATTTCTTGACACCTCTCTCAGCTGTCTTGTCACATTCGTGGAACCCATTCATTGACACCTCTCTCAGCTGTCTTGTCACATTCGTGGAACCCATTCTTTGACACCTCTCTCAGCTGTCTTGTCACATTTGTGGAACCCATTCATTGACACCTCTCTCAGCTGTCTTGTCACATTCGTAGAACCCATTCTTTGACACCTCTCTCAGCTGTCTTGTCACATTCGTGGAACCCATTCTTTGACACCTCTCTTAGCTGTCTTGTCACATTGGTGGAACCCATTCTTTGACACCTCTCTCAGCTGTCTTGTCACATTCGTGGAACCCATTCTTTGACACCTCTCTCAGCTGTCTTGTCACATTGGTATAACCCATTCTTTGACACCTCTCTCCGCTGTCTTGTCGCATTGGTGGAACCCATTCTTTGATACCTCTCTCAGCTGTCTTGTCGCATTGGTGGAACCCATTCTTTGACACCTCTCTCAGCTGTCTTGTCACATTGGTGATAACGTCCATATCATCTTTGAAAGACTGTCCTTTCAGTGTCGATTTTAGACGAGAGAACAAAAATAAAACCAGCCTGTGTCAGGTTGGAAGAAAGTGGAAAATGTTCCAAGGTAATACATTGTGCATTGCAAGATACTACTTCAGATATCAATGTGCTGGCACAATGTCTGCATTACTCTCTATTTTTTTTGGTACCAAGTATTTCGAGGATGGTTCTCTAACATTAGGACTTGAAAGATTAAATTCTCTTTCTTGATGTTTTGGTAACTGTCCATGTTTTGCAGCCGCACTCTGTCACTGAAAAAACACAGGTTCTCAAAATGTTCACTTGTGTTGGTTTGCTTTCTTTTTTGCTATATTTTTCTTAGGTTGTATAGCCTCTTGCAATTTCCAATCTTATTCTGATTCCCTTTGGATAGTCGCAATTTTTGTCAATTCTGTAACCCGAAGTTGGTGAAATGTTTTATTTCCCTACTCCCAAATTTGAATGTATGTTGACTTCTTGTTTTGTAGGTGGTCATTATCTTGTTTTAGGTTTTCATATCCCTGCTTCTACTTATGGCTATAATTAGCTGCTCTAACCCCTAAGCATTTTTTGATATTATCACTGTTTGTTAGTGTCGTCTGCGTATTTTAGATCCGATTATTGTTATTCGCCGATATGCTCAGTCAACAAAACCATATAAGGGATATGCAACGAAGCTTGACTAATTTAATAAGGGCTGACTAAGGAAACTGCTGAGCGTGACATGATAAGAGAGGATCACAAATGTACAAGTTCTTTTGCGGGCTGGCATGACGAGCATTCACACAACTCTGTACAAACCGCAGCTTAGATGGACAGGCCAATTCAGATGAGAGGCTTCCAACAAAAATATTCTTTGCTAGCTTGAGGCAGGCAAGCGAGCTTGCAGTGGTGAAATAAAACGTTACAAAGACACTCTTAAAGACTGACTGAAG